>JAADYC010000176.1:0-32592 GCA_023338135.1 Phytopythium kandeliae | reverse complement strand
GGGCTCGTTAGCTGCGGTTGCCATATCCCCATGCGGCGGCGGGCGGCGCGGAGCATGGAGCGTTCGTACCCAGACGGAGCCGCAGTGGTAGCGGAAGCCTAAGGCGTACGCGTCCCGCAGGAAGCGCCGGTGTCTCGACGCCACCTCGAACATTTCCTGCATGAGAGAGAGAGAGAGAGAGAAAGAGAGAGAGAAAGAGAAAGAGAAAGAAGGCAGCGGCGGCGTCAGAGTCGCTATCTCTATCGCAGCCGCCAGGTATGGCGAGGACGCGCACCTGGAGGATGACGACATCGAGCGACTCCATCTTGCGCAGCAGCAGCGCCAGTCGCAGGTCCTTGTAGTCGCCCGAGCGGAACCAGCGGCCGCTGTGCACGCCCGTGGGCCGGCAAAAGATCTGCGCACGCGCACGCACATCGACACAGGAGGGAGGACACGCGGCGCGTCAGGGATATTGGCGCTGCTCCCGCGCCGGCACCCGCCGTCTCGGCCCGCGCGCGCACGTTCAGGCTCAGCACCGCCAGCCGCGCGCGCGTACGCGGCGCCATGTCTGCGCTCTCGCCGGCGCGCTCGTCTCTCTCGGCGTGGCGCGCGGCGCGCTCGCTCCGTCCGTGCGTCCGTCCGGCCGCTTTCCGGCCTCCCGCTTCCCTCGCTGTGCGGCTCCGCCCAGGTTCAATGGCGGGCACGCGCACGTGATTGGATACTATTCTCTCGAATACTCCGTACTATTGGTTGATAAAAGGATCGACCGAACGTTCATTCGCTAATTTGCCGCGTAGCTCCTCGCACTGGCGGTGCAGCATGCCCAGCACTCGGCGCGCGTCCCGCGCCTCGGCCTGCCGCGCGGCCGCCGCGGGGCCGAAGCGCGCGAGCTGCGCGAGCTCCGCGGCGCGCGCCGAGAGCTCCTGGCGCAGCTGCGTCTGGCGCTGCGCGAGCCGCGCTTCCTGCTGCTCGAGCGCGCTCGCGGCGGCCGCCAGCTCGGCGGTCTCGGCGTCCTGCGCGCGCACCAGCGCGTCCAGCTCGGCCTGCGCGGCCGCCTCCAGGCGCTCGACGTCTTCCGGCGAGTGTAACTCGTGGCCGTCTGCAGAGATGCGCGCGGGTGGCATGCGGTTAGTCGCATGTGCGCGCTGCTCGCGTCGCAGCGGCGGGCGTACCGACGGAGCAGTCGGCAAGGAGCGTCGCGGATACTTCGTTCGCGCGCGCGGCTTCTTGGCTGCACAGCGCGCGCGCCTCGGCCGAGAACGCGCGCTCCACTTGGTCGAACGGCTGACCGTCTAGCTCCTCGCCCTCGACGCGGCTCTCGGGCTCGTCCATGGCGAACCAGCCGAGCGCCGCGCGCGCGTCGGGGTCCATGCACAAGCCGACTCCGTGGCGAGACCCTTCGCGCCACTGGCCGGCGTACTTGTCGCCCACCGCGCTAGTGTGCACGCCGTAGCCGTCGGGGAGTCCGCGTAGGAACTCACCCGCGTACGTGGACCCGCTCGCCGCCGTCTCCACGCCGACTCCGTCCTTGGCGCCGCCACGTACCCACCCCGCGTAGACGCTGCCAAACGGCGTCGTCAGCACGCCAAGCCCGTCCGGGACGCCGTCTGCGCATCGCGACGGCCATAGCAAGCGCGTGAGGTCACTGCGGGGCCATCCATCCACGATTAGCCGAGCCGGAGCTGCTCACCGGCGTCGACTTGGCCCGCAAACGTCGCCCCGCCTGGCAGCGCCACGATCGCGAGACGAGCCGCCTGCGCTGCGTCGGCAACGTCCGCGCCGGCGCTCTCCCCACCTACTGGCGCTCCGACGGCCTCAGAGCCCGCGAGTTCCTGACTGCTGGCATCAGTAGACGCAGCGCGTTCGTCTTGGAGCATTCTCCGTCGCCGGCACCGCTAGCACGGCGGCGGCGTCCCTTGGTCCCTTGATGACTCGATCGACGAATCGAGGAGACCGATGCGCGCTATTCCGGGGGAGTGACACGTGCGCCAGATCAGCGCGTACGTCACTTCAACTCGCTGGACGGCGAGGCATGGCACCGCGCGCGGATAAGGAAAAAGGGCGTGGGGAGGCGTCCTGGCGGCGGCACGGCGGCCGCGCCTACTCCAAAGCACGTGCATGGCCAGTAACATGGAGGAACTGCGGCGGCTGAGCGCGTAGGTCTCACGATAGGCTGCAGGCGTAGGACAGCGCGCGTCTGTCGCCGGTGGGAGGAGGACTCACTGGCGCTCGTCTGCGGCGGTGTGGATAGAGCGCCAATGGAGGAGAAGGATGAGGCGTTCGGGTGGCAGCTCGTTCACGACCGGCCGCGCAACCTCGTGTACTACCTGCACAGCTACACGGGAGAGGTGCGGTGGCTGCCGCCGCGAACGGTCGGCTTCGTCATGCGCGGGCTGCACGCGCTGCCAGTGGCGACGAACAGTGAAGACACTCTCGAAGCTAGCGCCGACGACGACGCCGACGACGACGACTGGAGTCCGTACTTCCCACACGTTGTCGTGACACCGTCGGGGCTCATGCCGGTGCACGTCACTGAGCGCGGCGCGCGGCGCCAGGCGAGCGGCCCGTTCAACCGGTTCCCGCTCGTCGGACTCGGCGTCACAGCGAGTGGCCGGCGGCTGCTCCCACCGACGTGGGAGGACTTTGGCGCGACCCCGCCGTTCCTGCCGCCGTACCCGGTCGCGGTGCTGCCGAGTTCCTCGCCAGCCTCCGTGGTATTGGACGAATCGACATCAATGCCACTTCCCTCGACGCTGAACTCGACGCACCTGGACGCGAGCATTCTCTACAGTGGCGCGGATGCCTCCACCGAGACCGTGACGCTCCCGCAGCGACAATTCTGTACGCGTCTCGATGGCTCCGCCGCGGTGTGCCAGTGGCTCTCCTAACGACTGCTGCTTCTGTATGCCTTCCAGCGATCGGCGCGAGGCCGACGGACGTGCGAGAGACCAAGGAACACAACCGCAAGGGGTACCTGCTGCGCCAGACGCGCAAGCTCATGAAGGAGCTGGCCATGTCGGCGGCAAGCAGCAGCCGTCCCTCGGCTGCAGTCCACCCCGTCGTCGCGTCCCCCAACCACGCGTCGAGCGTCATCACCGACTCGGCGGTAGGCCCGCGCAAGCCACACAGAGCCGTCGACGGCGTCTACACGGCGTCGCCTGCATGTTGAGACCCAGCGCGACGCCATCCATGGCCAGCGCCGTGAGAGCACTTCAATGCGTACTTCACAACGCGGTCCGTCCGATCTTCGAGGCGCACTTCACTCGTCATAAGTTCGCGCTTTGGTGCGATGCGCACTTATTTAGACTGCTGCACAACGCAGCTAGAGTGTCTACTGCATCCCATCATCCGCAAACCTTCCGCTAGACTTTGGCTTTGTAAAGACTCGATTGACCGAATGCATGCAGTCTCTTCCGATCCGCAGTCATTCCGACATTATGTTTGCTGCGTGCAAGCCACGAAGCCTTGACTGGAACTACCTCACGTAGGAGAAGCCGACGCCCCGCCCGCGCGCTGTGTCCGCGCCGCTTACCCCGCGTCCCCGACGCGCCAACCGACGAAGAAGACGAGAGAGAGGAGCGAGAAGGATGCTCGAGGTCCGGGAGCTGCGCCCGCTGCTCGGCATCCTCAACGTACGTCCGTCGGCGCCGTGGCGGCCGAGCACGTGGCGGCGCGTCCCTTCTCGGGCTAGGCTTACTTGGACTCCCCCCGCCGAGGCGACGCGGTCCAGACGGCCGGAGCGGTGCTGCGCGAGGGGGAGATGGAGGGGGAGGGAGGACGACGCCGCCTGCTTCCCACGACCGCTAACGAACCGCTGCGCGCGCCTCTAGGAGGACGACAAGCCGCTCGAGCAGGTCTCGGCCGCGTTCCTGCGCACCTTCACCAAGAATGACCACTTTAAGGTCGGCTGCACGATCTGCATCCTGTTGCAGGACAACCTGCTCACGAGCTCCCAGGTGCGTGTACTCTTACGGCGGCCGCGCCGACCCGACTCGCTGCTTGATACCTAACGACCTCGTGTCCTCCTCGGTCGGTCCCAGCGCCTCGTGGGCTTCTCGATCCTATGGGACCTGTACCGCGCGGACGCCGCCAACGGATCCACAAATCCGTTCCTGCCGTTCTTCCTCGAGGCGCTAGAGGACGCGGCCACGGACGCCAGCGAGAAGAAGTTCCTCGCCCAGTTGCTCGCGTCGCCAAGCTCTCGCGATGTGCGTGGAACCAACCTGCTCACTTGCGTCTCATCCCTCGCCTCTTGTTCGTGTGTGCACCGCTCACTCTTGTTCGCGTATCTTATGTAGGCGAGTAAGAAGACGGCGAAGCAGCTCCTGAGCGAGCTGCGCGAAGCGGCGGCGACAGCCCCTCCCGCGCCGACGCCCACGGAGCTGGAGACACTGCGCAGCCAGTACGCGGAGCGCACGCCGGCGCCACCACAGCTGCGCGCCGCAGGGATTCGCAACGTGGTCGCCGACTCGGAGCTGGACCTACAGGAGCACCTGAACAACGCTGGCGGCGCAAATCTGTACGTGCCGCCGACCGAAGTGAGCGCACTGCGTGTGCCTTGCGCCGAGCAGCTCTCGCTCGAGGAAATGGAGCTCATTGGCGGCGAGTCGGCGGACGCAACGTCTGCCACGTCAGCCAGCAGTGCGGCTGCGGCGGGTGGGGTCCCACCGACGTCTGGGCTGCTCTCACTCGCGAGCTTCGAGCCCAAGTTCATGCGGCCGCTGCCGCCACTGCTGGAGCCCGATATGACAGAGCTGCTGTGGCTGAACCCGGACTACTGCCCGACGCTGCTGTGGGACTCGACGATGCTGGACTCGACGCATGGACTCGCTCTGCGCGAGTTGATGCAGCGCGCGTTCCAGAAGCCGCTGGTGCCAGCGCTGCAGCAGAAAGTGCTCGCGGAGCTGGAGGCAGATCCGAAGCTCGTGTACCACTGCTCGCTGACGCCGCAGCGACTGCCGGACCTGGTGGAGAACAACCCGATGCTGGCGATCGACTGCTTGCTGAAGCTGATGGCGTCCAACCAGATCACGGAGTACCTGTCGGCGCTGGTCAACATGGACATGTCGCTGCACTCGATGGAAGTCGTGAACCGGCTCACAACGGCCGTGGACCTGCCCACGGAGTTCATCCACCTGTACATCTCGAACTGCATCTCGTCGTGCGAGAACATCAAGGACAAGTACATGCAGAACCGGCTCGTGCGCCTTGTGTGCGTCTTCCTGCAGTCGCTCATCCGCAACAAGATAATCAACGTGCAGGTACGCAAGCGCGCGGACGAGGACGGCGTTATGGAGCCCGCGCGTCCGTCACCTAACGCTGTCGAGTCGTGTCGCGCTCTGCTCCGCAGGATCTCATCATCGAAGTGCAGGCGTTCTGCATCGAGTTTAGTCGCATCCGGGAGGCAGCAGGACTGTTTCGCCTGCTGAAAACGCTGGAATAGGCGCCTCGCGAGGCAGGCAGGCACAGCAGCACCGGCAGCATATAGGTAACATGAGGCTCGCTCTCACGCGAGTCCTGGCCGGACCGATGAGACGAACCGCGACTGCGTGAGCGCGCGCGCGTGTGGCAATAACCAGGTCTATTGATGGCTCGCTCGGACGCTCGGACGCTCGGACGCTCGGACGCTCGGACGCTCGGACGCTCGGATGACCAGGTGCTCTCGTCATCGGCGCTGGAGCTGGTGCTCAAAGCTCGGACGCTCGCGCTCGCGGCCGCTAGAACAGCGGGATGCCCACGCAGAAGCGCATCACGTCGCGCGTGAGCAGGCCCTCGACGTCGTGCGCGTCGTTCTGCGTCATACTCAACGACAGTCGCCAGTCAGTCCGCAGCGCGACGAGGCTAGGAGCGCGTCTCGCCGCTCGCGACCGCCCTCGTGCGCACCTCGTCCTCCCAGCGACCCGTGCGCGCGTTCCATTCATACACGCGAAGCCCCGAGACCTGTCGCCGCGAGACCCATCGACTCCGCGTCAGCCTCGCGTCGCAACTAGCGCGCGAGCGCCGCCGCGCCGATACTGACAGATACACTCACGGGCGTCGAGAGGCTGATACGCTGCTTGGCTGGCGCCACCAGCAGCTCGAACGTCGCGTCGCGCGTCCGGATCGTGAGCCCCGCGTCTTCCCCGTACGGAGCGGCGCAGTCCGTCAGTTCGCTGCGCTCCAAAGCCGCGCCACGGGGAGAGCTGCTCTCTGTCCCTCCTTACCAGCGCGGCGCTCGAGCACAAAGTCCTCGTTCACAGGCGGCGCGAGTGGCGCCATGGCCGCCTCCACACGGTCCAGGAACGCCACCGCGAGCGCCTCGAACCTGTCCACTCGCCGGCCGAGGCGTGAGTCGCTCAGTGCCCGCAGCCAGCCCTCGCAGTGCAAGCGGCGACCCGCGGATCTCTTGGAGCGATCGAGCAGCATACGCACTTGTCCTTGGGTATCTTGGGCTTCAGCCGGCGCCGACGACCCGATCCAGCGCCTGCATCCACCGACGGGACCGTGATCTTGGCCCGCGTCGCCGCACGGCTTCCCGTCCAGCACGCGCGCGGCGCCACGGACCTCCCAAGCCGCTGCATCATGCTCGTCGCCGGTCGGTCACTCGCTGGTCGGTCACTCGCCGTTCGGAATGCCCTGTGCGCTAGCTCTCGAGCAAAAGCATACAAAAAGCAGCAAATGTCGGAATGACTGCTAGTGACGAAGAGAAGCACACACTCGTCTTCTGATCGACGCCGCACCACTTGTCCAAGGGCAACAACAACCCAAGCAAGGCATCGGCGAGACGGACGATGGCTCCGGCGGACGTGACGCCGCTCCCCGACCGCGTGCGCGCGTCCTGCGCCGCGCTCGTGGCGCGCGAGCAGTCGGCCGTGCGCGTGGACGCGGACAAGGCGCGCGCGTTCGCGGACGCGCTGGACTGGGCCGAGTTCTCGGCGCTCGCGGCGCCGGACCGCTTCCCGCTCAACTTCCGCTCGCGCCAGGACGAGATCAACTTCCTCGGTGCGCCTCTCGCTCCTTCCCTCCCGCGCGTCTGCGGTCGCCCGCTGACTCGCTGCGCGTTTGCTGCCGCTAGTGCTCCACGGGCTGCTCAACTTTGGCAGCGGCTTCCGCAAGGACCTGCACCGGATCGCCGACCGGGTGGGTCCACTCGCCATGTCCTTGGCTCGCACTTGAGGCCGCGTGAGCCTGCACCGCTGACCGGCGCGCTGGTACTCGCTCTGGACGTTGCAGGGCGCGTACGAGACGATTGTGAGTGGTACCCAGCGCCTCGTGCCGCACTCTCGACGGCGCTAACGACTCGCACGCGACCTGTGCGCGCAGCTCTACGGCCTGATCGGCATGTACATCTCTGCGCCGGCGCTGAACGGCGAGTTCCTGCGCGCGCTGACGCTCGACACGGTCGGTAGCTACTTCTCGCTGCCGCTCGAGCGCGATGAAGAGCTGTCGCCGGGCATCTACATCGCCAAGCCGGTGCGTCTCACTCTCTCTCCCCGATCCTTCGCTCATTCTCTCTCTAACTGACGGCGGTGAGTATGGACGTGGAGATCAGGGACCACTCAAGCCGCTCGCCGAGATGCTTCTAAAGGTGCTGAACGAATCGGGTGAGCGGCTCGTGGCGCTCAACGTCGAGGACTTTGGCGCCTTCGTGCTGGCGAACGTGGCAGCGGCTGGAGACCCGACGGCCGCGAGCGCCGTGCAGCTGCTGCACGCGCTGGTCGAGTCATTCCCGGCGTTCAGCGACCACTGCGACGTCGCGGGTGTCGGTCGCGTGCTCTTCCTCAAGCGCGCACAGCTCGCGATCGCCAGCGTCCATCGGCGCTTCAAGGTGCCTCGACCGAGCTCAAAGAGCGACGGCAACGGAGCGGACCGAGCTCTAACCAACGCATGTGCGCCGTGCAGGACGACGCGCAGCCGCTGGCGTTCGCCGACATCGACCAGCTCACGGTCTTTAGCGACAATGTATGTGGCTGCTTGGCCGGCTCTGCGCTTGGAGATGGCGTTGGCTGATGGGCTGTCGTCGCGCTCAGGTGCTCCCGTGCGTCCTCCGCGCGATGGGCATCCTCCAGGTGCTCGCGCTCTCCTCCCAGCTCTCGCTCCGCGTCTACGACGAGGCTCGCTCGGCTCACGCTCTTGGTCCGTTGGATGCGATCGCAGTACGCGCCGGAGCTGGACGAAGCGATCGCTCGCGGCGAGGAGCTACCGGCGGGCGAGCGCGAGAGCGAGATCCGCGCCGGCGCCATCGTCGCGTGCGAGCAGATCGTGCGTGCTAGCCACGGCCGCGTGTCGACACTCGAGCTCGACTGGTACCTCTGGCGCGTCGGTACGTCGGCCGCTCTGTTGGCTTTGCTCCTGGGTCGCCCGATCGCTGTCGCTCGGAGACTCATGCGCCTGTCCTGCCAGGCAAGGAGCCGCGTTTCCGCGGCCTCGAGCGACACGCGACGCGCGACACATTCTTCTACTGACCCTCCGGTCGACGAGCAAGCGGCCAGCCGCATTGCCAGGGAGCGAGCGGAGCCGGACACTAGCGTGGCGCCGAGCGGAGTAGACAGACAGACGGAGGATCAAACCGACAGCGGCATCGTGACGAACGCCCGCGGGCTTCGCGGTGAAGTAGCAGGCAACGTTCGCGCATCTCGCGTCCTGCGCGTCTCGATGGCTGGCGACTGGCGTGCGCTTGCCTGCCGTGTGCCAAGCAAGCGGCCAGCAAGTCCGCGTCTGACGCCGAGCCGAGCGACTCGCGCTTGCGCATGCCCGCCCGTCCCGTCGCCAGCCAATCGTGACCCACCCTCCCCCCACTGTACGCACGCACGCACGCACGCGACGCGACCGACGCGACTGACGGACGGACGCGAGCGCCGGAGAGTTGGATCGCCGATCTTCAGACACGGCAGCCAAACCAACGGCGGAACGCCGGGCGGCTCACCTTCCGCGGCGCATTCGAGGAAGGCGAGCGCGTCGTGCCGCGCCGACCGCGCGCGCGGAGACTGCTCAATTCATCCGTGCAATTCATCGAATTGGTCTATGTCTTCAAGGAAGACTTGCCGTGCACGCGGCAGGTCTCGCCATGCGCGCCAAGCAGCTGCTGCGCCACAGGCCGCGCGCGGACCGAATGTATCCACTTTGGGTCGGCGAGCGTTTCGCGGCGCGCACGGGCGTGATTGGCTTGCGGATGCGATTTTTGACCTATCCGAGCGTACCCACCAGAAGATTCGTCAGGTACCGAACGGGGATGGGCGAATGGTCGAGACAAGACAGGCCGTTGGCGGGCAAGCTCTGGCGTCGGATGCCGAGACTTGACGCGGCTTTCCACTGCCTCCTAGCAGTCGATAGCCGGGATGGGCTCATGCTGCTGGGAACGCTTCGCTGGGACTACGCCATGCATTCTGCACCTTGCGAATCCAATACCCTGTCTCAATCAGTTCGATTCACGTGGCTGTAATTCGGCCGCTTGACTGGACGCGCCACAATGTGGGGCAATCAGGAGAGGAGCTGCTCGATGCGTTCGAGAAGGAAGAGGGGGAGGAGGGAGCGCGCTCGAGGCGCTCGCTCCCCGGCGGGCCGCAAGCATGGCACTCGACAACTCGCTGCTTGGCGAGCGCCTCCCGCCCGCTTCTTGCGCGCTCCCGCCGCTCCCGCCCGCATGGCCGCGGTCGCGTTCTCCGCGGCGCCGGACGCGCTGCGCCGGCCGCTCGGACTCCCGCCGCGCTCGACGTCGCTCGGCTCGGCGTCCGCGCGGCCGGCGGCAGCGGCGCCGCGCGTGAGCGTCCACAGCACCAACGGCACGGTCTACGAGCGCGCAGTCGTCGTCGGCCACTCGCTCGGCTCGGACGGCGTCGTGTACTACCTGCTCGAGGTGCGCTCGCGCGACGCCCCGCTCGACGGCTACGTCGTGCGCCGCCGCTACAACGACTTCCGCCGCTTCCACGACGCGCTGGCGCAGTGGATGCCGCCAGAGGCCGGCCGCGCGCGCAGCCTGTCCTCGGCCGCCTACGGCGCGGGCTCGCTCGCAGCCATCGGCGGCGGCTTCTCCTCGCTCCTGCTCGCCTGCAACCCGATCGCGACGCTGTCGCCGCCGGAGCCGTCGCCGGAGCCCGACGTGACGCTCTCGTCTCGCCGCCGCAGCTACAGCAGCTCGCTCGCCGGCGGAGACGCGCCGAGCGACCTGCAGCCTGGCGCGGCCTACTACGACCGCGCGGCCGCGCTGCCGCTGGGAGACGTCAAGTTCACGCTGTCGGGCCGCGCGCGGCTGCCGGCGCTGCCGAGCGGCGGGCTGCTCACGTCGGCGTTCCTGACCGCCGCGTCGCGCTCGGAGCTCATCGCGCACCGCATGGTGGCCTTCAACCGCATCCTGGCAGCGGCGCTGAGCGACTCGAGCCCGCAGGTCGCGCGCGAGGT
Organism: Phytopythium kandeliae; assembly: GCA_023338135.1. Classification (NCBI taxonomy): domain Eukaryota; phylum Oomycota; class Peronosporomycetes; order Pythiales; family Pythiaceae; genus Phytopythium; species Phytopythium kandeliae. The sequence goes on along the minus strand of JAADYC010000176.1, from coordinate 22,236 downwards.
CATGCTCTTCGTGCAGGAGAAGCCGGACGCGCTGGCGCACTCGTACACGTCGCTGGCCGAGTACGCCGCCATATCAATGCCCTTCACAGTCGAGCGCCGCGCGCGGAGGCGCGCCATGTCCATGGGCCGCTCGCTGCGCGACCAGCTCGGTGCGTCCGACAGCGACTCGCCGCCGTGAGCGGCACCGTCCGTCCGTCGGGGCGATGGACTGGTTGGTCGATCGCGGCGCTCGACGGACGGGGACGCATGAGTGGTGCGTGTGCGCGAGTGTGTGTTCATAGTTTAGATAGAGGTCAGGACCCGTAGGCAAGTCTCGACATGTAATGTAACTGGTTGCAGTGGCGATAGACTATTGAGGAGACGAGGCACCGTAGAAACGAAGGGGTCCGTATCCGCGACCGACCGCTTCAACTTGACGCTCGCTACTTGCACCTCGTGGAGTGCGCGTCATAATGGGTTCGGTGCGAAGAGGGCTCGTTTCAGGACCGAGTGGCGAGTGCAAGCGAGTCCAGTGATGGCGGAGAGTGCGTGCCAGGAAGGCAGAATTGCTGAGCGAGCGACTCCCGCCGCAGTATATACCCCAGCGTCCTCCCTCACGCGCATTTACCAATCGCGCTCGCGAGAAGTACGACTTCGAGCTAAGTTCGCATCACGATCAGAGTAAGTACGTCCGTTCAGCGTTCACCAGACAACCGCCAGCGCCAGCGCCAGCGCGCCGTCATGGTGAGCAGCAGATCGGGAGAACGGAGCAGAAGTCGCTCGCCGCGACGCAAGGCGCGCCGACGCAACCAAAGTGGAAGCAGGAGCCGCAGCCGCAGTCGCAGCCGCAGCTGCAGCAGAAACAGAAGCAGAAACAGAAACAGAAGCAGAAGCAGAAGCAGAAGCAGAAGCCGGAGTGAGGGTAGGCGTCGCCACCGGCGGTCGACGTCGCTCAGCAGCGAGAGGCGCGACCGCACTCGCTCTCAAAGTCGCCACCGGAGTCGGAGCCGCAGTGCTGGGTCAATAGAGGACGGGCGTGGGGGGGAGCGGAGAGACTACGACAGCGAAGATGATCCCGATCGCCGACGACGACACAAGCAGTCAAAGAAGAAGGAGAAGGACAATGAGGAGAAGGCGAAGAAGAAGATGAAGAAACAGAAGAAGAAGCAGAAGAAGGAACACCGCCGCAAGCGCGACGCCGAGGAAAACGAAGTCGACGGCGACCACGAACTGACGGCACAGATCGCGACCGCGACCTCGGAAACAGCGATGAGCGAACCAGTGGCATCGACGCAAGCTCCCAGCGCCGCGGCCGACGTGCGCAGCTTTTTCGACCAGCTGCAGGCGCGCGAGGCCGCCAAGCCGATGGTTGGGACGGTGCATGCGAGCGGTATCAAGCCGTTGGCACCGACGTCTCTGGCAGCAGCGTCCGACAAGTGGGAGTGCTCGAACGCGACGTGTGGCAACATGAATTACAAGCACGCGCCGGTGTGCGAGAAGTGCGGCGCGATGCGGCGCATGTCCGAGTGGCGGTAGCGCGAGCGGGGTCCGCGGTCTGCTGGCGTCGTCGGTCGAGATCGCAGCCGCTCTCTGTCGTGCCGAGCAAAAGACGCGGACCTCCAGGCGTGCGCGCTTATCGACGCCTCAGGAGCGTGGGAGATCGGATCGGAGCGAGTCGTGGGCTGCCTGCAGTGCGAGCATGGCGCGACGAGAGGAGGCGCAATGCACTGGCCATCTCATTGACGAGCACGCGTTAGACTGGTGGCGACGGGCAATGCACGACGGCCATGCGCGCGTGAGCGAGCAGCGGCGGCGGCGGCGGCGGCGCCTGCCACAGGGAGCTGCTGATGGGGAGCGGTGCCGTGGCATCGTGGAGGCACCCGCGTGGTGGACGGGCAGTCGGCACCGTGCTCCACGTAAATTGCTGACCGCAAGGGCGGAGTGTGTGGAGCCACGACACGTTTCGTGGAGCACAGTGCGTCCGCTCGAAAATCCTGCCAAAAAACCGCCATCAAGAATTCACCCTGCGACGTGTGAACCCAGGTCGTTTCTGAATTTCCGCCTACACCATCTGCTTTTCCGCCAATCACGTGCATCTATTCCGCGCAAAATGGGTTTGTCTCATCCCCTCGGAAAACAAATATCGTTTTCTGCCGCGCTCCCTTGTGCTTCGGGTCTCTACTGCTGCATAGCCTTTCTCATTGAGCTTCGCCTCCGTATTTACATGCTCTTCCATGACCTCCACTATACGCATTCACGTCCACTCACCCTCTTTGAATCGAATACCCGCATCAGTCCATTCGTTAGCACGCGCCATGCCCGCCCTGTCGACCAGCGCCACTGCTCCCCCCGCCGACACAACCGGTTGTATCACCCCGCGCGCTGGCAGGCACGCAGGCAAGCAGGCAAGCAGGCAAGCAGGCAAGCAAGCAGGCGCCTCGCTCCGTCCGTCCGTTCGTCATCGAGCAGGCGAGCGAGCGAGTCGGCGGCGGCCATGGGCGACCACGAGCAAGTGCTGCGCACGGGCGTGCTGTTCAAGAAGGGCTCCGGCACGGGGCCGTTCGGGCGGCGCAACTGGAAGCCGCGCTACTTCGTGCTGTCGCCGAGCAAGCTGCAGTACTACACGTTCGAGGACGGCGAGCTCAAGGGCGAGCTGGACCTGCGCGGCTGCGATGAGAACGCGCTCGAGGTCATGCCGGCCGACGCCATGAAGACGGGCAGCTCGGCCTCGACGATCTGGCGCGTGGCCATCAACACGCCGTCGCGCCGGCTGCTCGTGGCCGCGGGCACGGAGATGGAGATGAACGACTGGATCGACAAGCTCGTGCTCGCCTTCCGCATTGGCGCCGGCCTGCAGCCCGGCCCGGGCGACGCGCGCGCCTCGAGCTACGCGCCGGCGGACGCGCGCGTGGTGCAGGGCGGCGGCCAGGGCGGCATCACGGACTTCCAGAACTTCGCGGCCGCGCGCCGGTCAGTCGCCGGCGGCATGAACCGCCACAGCATCGGCTCGCACACGGGCAGCGCGCACAGCGGCGGCGCGGGAGACATCGCGAGGCACTCGGACGTGGACGCGCTGCTGTTGGCGCAGGCAGAGCAGCTGCGCGAGCAGCAGCAGCGCCAGCGCGAGGAGGAGGAAGCCAGGCGCCTCGCCGCCGAGAGCGACGCGACGGCGCAGGCGGCGGCTGACGAGGAGCGGAGAGCGCGCGAAGAGGCCGAGCGGGCGGAGCGCGAGCGGCTGGAGGAGGCGCAGCGCGTCGAGAGAGAGCGCGTCGAGGAGGAAGAGCGGCTGGAGCGAGAGCGCGCGGAGCAGGAGCGCGCGGAGAGGGAGCGGGTCGAGAAGGAGCAGCGAGTGGAGAGGGAGCGACTGGAGCGGCGCGCGCAGGACGAGGCGCGCAAGCAGGCGGTGCAGGAGAAGCTGCTTGCGGACGAGCTGGCGATGACGCAGAGCATCCAGAAGGCCGAGCAGCAGGAGGCTCTGCTAGAGCTGCAGCGTCGGCAGAAGCGCGAGGAGCACGAGCGCCGGCGCGTCGAGAGCGCGCAGCGGGCGGTCGAGGCTGCCGCGCTCCAGGCGAAGCAGGAGGCCGAGGCCGCGGCGCTCCGCGCCAAGCAGGAGGAGGACCTGCACGAGCGAGCCAAGCAGCTGGCGCTGGCCAACGAGGACCCGCTGGAGCGCCAGCGCCGCGAGAAGCGCGAGAAGCGCGAGCAGGAGCGCGCCGAGCGCGAGCAGCGCGCGCGCGAGCAGGAGCAGCGCGCGCAGGCACAGAGCGAGTTCGACGACCTCGAGTTCCGCATGACGGCGCAGCTGCAGCAGGCGCCCGTCCAGTTCTTCGACAACGACAACGAGAGCGACAGCGAGAGCGATGAGGACGAGGCTGCCGCGAATGGGAGCGAGCCCGAGCGGTCGCCGCCGCTGACGGCGCAGCCCGCGTCGGCGGGCTCACCCAGCGCCGCGCCGGCGCCGCGGTCGTCGCTCATCGGCGACGTGAAGCTCGAGACGATGCGCAAGCAGCAGGCCGAGCACCAGCGCCGGCGCGAGCAGTCGCTGCAGCAGGAGAAGCTCAAGCTCGAGATGGAGCAGGCGCGCGCGCGACTCGAGGCCGCCGCACTGGCCCAGCCGCAGCCGCCACAGCCGCAGGACGCGCGCACCGAGGTCGAAGTCGTGCGGCGGCCGGCCAAGGCGCCGGCCCCTGTGGTCATGGACTCGGTCGAGTTCTAGCGCTGATCGGGGCGTTCTTGTCGCGGCGAGCGGCTCCTTGCGTTTGTGTGCGACGGGTGGTGAATCAGACAAACAAGTTGTATTTTGTATTGACGAGAGCACCGTCCCCAGATTATCAGCCTGGCTGAAGCTTGAAGTTGGCGTGCACGCCAGCCGCTGTCCCCCGCGTAATTTACCGCTCGCTGAACCTCCTGAACTCGATTCCGCAATCCGCTACGCCGCGCTCGGCTGCGTGCCCAGCACGCTCTCCGCCCTCTCACAGCGCATGCATCACACCGTAAACTACGGCATCACCGAAAACTTCACTGCCAGATCGGGAATCATCGCACTCCGCCCGCCACTTTGTGACCGACGCAGGCAGCACGAGAGGCCAAGCAGCGGCGAGCAGCAGGCGACATGGCGGACGCGCGCGCGCTCCCGCCCGCGTCCGGCGCGCGCGCGCAGTACCCGTCGCGCATGGCGGTCGACTTCACGCAGCTGCAGGTGCGTCCGCGGCGCGCGCGGGCCCTCTCGCGCGGTCCGCATGGCGCTGCAAGACTGCGCACCGACTGACGTCCTTTCCGCGACGGTTGCGCGCCAGCCACATGCCCTGCACAAGTACCTGTCGTTCCACGGCATCCCAGCGCCGCCCGGTAGCTCGCACGAGGAGCTGGCCGTGCTCGTCGCGAGGTGTGTGCGGCCGGCGGGTCGAATCCCGACGCGGTGGCGCGTGGTCGGCCTATTGACGCTGCTGGCGACGTCGCAGGCACTTCGGAGACGCGTGCGCGCGCGCGGACGAGGCTCGAAGCATCTCGTCCTTCGTATCCTATGTGCGTGCGTCACTCTGGGGGCCGCGCGGCGCCGTGGAGACCTGCTGATGCGCGTGGCGTGATGCGCAGGTGACGCAAGACGGCGGTGGGTTGAAGCGGCGCAAGGTGGCGGACACACCGAGTCGCGTGGCTGGAGAAGAGGGATCGGAGCGGTTTTCCGGACGCGAGTTCGACCCGGAGGACACGCTTGTCTGGCACGACGAGCTGCCGGCGCGGCGACACAGATACAGCGACGAGTACGACGACGCGGAAATCGAGGTGCGCTCTTCACCGCTCGTTATGAACTATCGCTAGGTCGCAGAGGCCTCACACGACACGCGGCAGACGTTTGCGGACGAGAACTGCGCCGGGAACGCGTCGCCAGACGATGAGACGCTGGACGAGCACCTCGAGTCGAGCGGCGCGCGCCGAGCCAACGGATCCAAGCTGGACGGCGCGCGAGGCTCGAGTGCGACGGCGACGAGCAAGAGCGAGCCGGTCAAGAAGAAGAAGACACACCGCAAGGGCCGGCTGTACTGCGTGTGCAAGGGCTCGAGCTTCGGCGACATGATCGCGTGCGATAACAAGAAGTGCCTCGACCGGTCCAACTGGTACCACATGAGCTGCGTCGGCCTCGACCCGCTCCAGCCGCCGCCGGAGACGTGGTTCTGTCCGCTCTGTCGCGACAAGGACCTGACCGACATCCCCGAGAACCGTGCGTACTTGGTTTCCTCTGCTTGCGGCGAGGAGGAGGCGGACTGCCGCTGACAACGGGCTGCCTGGCATGTGGTGGCGCACAGAGTACCGCAAACCCGTGGCGAGCGTCACGTACGGCGACATGATCTCGCACGCGCTCATGGAGTTGCCCGACGGCAAGGTGCGCGCGTCGCAGGCTTCGCTGGCGACTCTCGTGGGTCTGCGCGCTCACGACTAGCTGCGGCTGGCGGTGCCTGCCTCACAGGGTACGTTCAAGGAGATCTGCGACTTTGTGGAGAAGCAGTACGAGTCGCAGCTCAACTGGAAGCTGGAAAGGTACGCACGCGCGACGCGTCTAGCCAGCGCCGCGGAGTATCCCTCTATGCCGCCCGCGTGCCGCCAGCGGACTGACCGACGCTCTGACCGACGGGCTGACGCACGGCAGCGACCAGCGCAAGTCGCCGGTGTGGAAGTCGTCGGTGCGCAAGATCCTCTTCTCCAACATGCGCTTCCGCAAGCACCCGGAGGACAAGGGCCTCTTCTGTCTGGCCGCCTAGCCGCGTCGCTGGCGACCGCCACGTGTACAGTTCCTGCGCCGCCCGCGGGCTCCGCGCCGGCGCGGGCGCCTCGATATAATAGTAATAAGCTGCCGCAGCCGCAGCAGCAGCAGCAGCAGCAGCAGCAGCAGTCGACTCTGTCGAGCGTGTTTGTCACCTACCACCTCACTCGCTCCGTCTCCTACTGTCTGCCTGTCCGCTTCAGGCCTTGGCGCCGCTCGGGTCGAGGTCCGGCAGCTCCTCGTCGTCCGAGTCGTCGCTGCCGTCGTAGTCGTCCATCATGCCGGCCGCGTTCTGCGCGGCCATCATCTGGTTGATGTCGAAGCCGCCGCCGCCGCTGAGCGCGCTCATGTCGAAGCCGCCCTGCTCCTCCTCCTCGTCCTCGTCGACGAACTTGGCCCAATCGACCGTCACGTTGGTCTTCTCGAGCCCCTTGTCGGCCAGCAGCCGCGGCCAGAAGTCGCCCTCCTTGTCCTTCTTGAGGATGTAGAAGTGCACGTTGCGGTCCGTCTTGGCCCACACGCTCTCGGTCGCCGCCGTGTCCACCTCCTTGAAAAACTCGAGCGACACCTCGTACTGCTTGCCGTTGCTCGCGCCGCTGAACGTCAGGCTCTTGTCCGTCAGCGACACCTTCTCGTCCTTGACGTCCGGCAGGTCCACCGTCACATACAGCGAGTCTTTCCGCTGCGCCCACTTCACGGGCGCCCACAGAGCCTTGGACATGGTGCGGTGCGGTGCGGTGCGGCGTCGGTCGCGGCAAGTGGGGCCAACAGCAAGCAGCACGGCGTGCGTCCGTCGGAGCTTTTCGCGTTTTCCAGAACGCACACGCCAGATTCTCCCCCTCCAATCCTCCAGTTGTCATCTTTCCGCACTACCCGGTTTTGCGATTTGAAGCTGTGCAGCGAACGGGTTTTGGATCGGATATCGATAGATCCGACCTTGTTTCGCCGATCACGCCCTCTTCTGCGCGCAGTCGCCAAAGCGCACCCGTTTCCGCGCAGATCCATCGGCCATCATTCCTTCATCACGTGGACCACATCATATTCACCTGAGGATTCGCCACTCAAACGCTCCAGCGCACACGCTCCAGCGTACTTCGCGCCGCGGTCGGCCCGCCGATCGCCATGCCCGCCATGGAGTCGCTCGTGGCGAATGGCCGCGCGCGCTGCCGCGTGTCCTCCGTACTCGACCGCGACCGCGCGCAGTTCGGCGCGGACAACATGCTGCCCGGCGCCGCCGCGGCCGCGTGCTGGGCGTCGGCGCAGGGCCAGCCGCAGCGCGTGCAGCTCGCGTTCCAGCGGCCCGTGCGCCTCGGCGAGCTGCGCATCATGTTCCAGGGCGGCTTCGCGGGCCAAGACATGCAACTGCACGCACGCCGGAGCGGCGCGGACGCGTGGGAACCCGTGGGCGGCGCGTGCAGGGACGTAGAGGACTCGAACGCGCTGCAGCGCTTCCCGCTGGACGTCGACGCGCCGGTGGACGCCGTGGCCGTCACGTTCGGCCGCAGCACCGACTTGTACGGCCGCGTCGTCGTCTACAGCCTCGACGTGCTGGGCTGGGAGTAGCAGGCGCGCGCCGGCTGACGGCGGCCAATGTGAGAGCGCAGCGTTCATTTCTATCGACGGACCGCGAGGCGCCGCGCCTCCTCCTGCCGTGCGACTGCTTGGCGGGCTCGTCCGCTCGCTGGCTGCTTCGTCACGCCGCGTGCTTGGGCTCATACTTGGCGTGGCGGCGACGGATGCGCGCGCGCGCGTCTTCCTTCTTTCCTTCCTTCCTTCCTTCCTTCTCTCCTTCCGTCCTTCTTTTCCCTTCTCTTCTCGCCGCGTCCCCGCCTTCACACGAGCGACTGGCTCCAGTAGTACATGAGCGCGTCTTCGCGCAGCATGATGAGGTTGTGCTGGTACTTGGGCAGCGAGTGCACGGCGTCCGACCCGCGCTCGAGCTCCTCCATGAAGTTGCCCGTGATCTCCACCTGCTCCTTCTCCGACAGCCCCACGTCCAGCAGCGAGTGGAACACCACCTGCGTCTGCACGTCGCTCTGCGCCTCGTTGTAGAAGCCCAGCTAGGAGAGACGCACAGGCGCATGCACACGGCATCCAAGCGTCGCCATAGACGTCAGACACTCGCCACCATCGATCCAAGCCGCCAGCAAGCCAACCAACCAACTCACCATGCGCTGGAACTGGTCGAACGCCGGCAGCCCGAGCTTGCGCGCCTGCGAGTCCGTGTACATACGCGCGAGGATGTAGTACACCTGGTCCTCGTCCGACGGCTCGGCGCCCGTGATGCTCGCAAAGTCGCTCAGCGGATTGTTGCTCGGGTCCACCTTGTCGAACTGGTCCAGGCTGATCCCCATGCTCGTCATCTCGTTGAAGAGTGCCGAGCCGATGCCGACCACGAACGCTGTCGACGGAGACTCCTGCGGCAGGTTGTTCGCGTGGAACATGTCCTCCCGCGACGCATCCAGCGCCGGGTCCATCTCGTCGCCCGGCTTGTTGAGGAACGTCAACTTCTCCGCCAGCATCGCGCTGCTCGTCGCCGAGCTCGTCGTCGTTATCGACGGGTCCGCCGCGCTCGCCGCACCTGCCGCCGCACTGCCGAGCTCGCCCATGTCCATCTGGCTCCGGAACGCGCTGCTCGCAAACAAGTTGTCCGCGCCAGGCTGGTTCGGCTGCTGCAGCTGGGACGCGATGGTCGCTGGCGACGGCGCGTCCGTGCTGCTCGCGCGCTCGTCGTGGCCTTGTCCGTCGTCGCTGCCGGCCGTCACCTTGTTCATGAAGGGCGAGATCGTCAGGTTCGGCCGCTGCGTCGACGACTGCATGAGCGCCGCCAGCGTCTTGGGCGACGTGTTCGCCGGCACGTCGAGGCCGTAGGCGCCGCTCCCCATCGCTGTGCTCGTGGTCGACGCCGAAATGTTGACCGTGTTTTGCTGCGTGTTGACCAACGCGGACGACGCCGCCAGCATCGCGGCCGTCCGCGACGAAGCATTCGACGACGCCTGGTATGCCTGATGGTACTGTTGCTGCTGTTGCTGCTGCTGTTGCTGCTGCTGTTGCTGTTGCTGCTGTTGCTGTTGTTGCTGCTGCTGCTGCTGCTGCTGCTGCTGCTGCTGTGATGGCGTTCCTTCCACTTGAGAACGATACATCACGGCGCTAGCGCTGGCCATGACTGTCGGCGGCGGGTTCCCAGCGAAGAAGATGCACTGCGGGATGTGCTCCGCCGCGCCATTCGACAGCATGTCCATGTCGTTCATGCGCCGGCACTGTGGGCACCGGTAGATGGGTCGCGCCGTGTTGACCGACCCGTCCGGGTGGATCTCGAACGCCGCGAGCTTCCACTCCGCCACAACCTGCCCGTGCACCTGCTGGTTCTGCGGCGTCGTCGCGACATGCGCGCTCTGCATGGGCGTCGCGGCAGTCGCAGCCGCGTGCATGTTCGTAGCTATCGCGCCACTCTGGGTCGTCATCGCGTGGTTGCTCCAGCTCATTTGTTGCTGCTGCTGCTGCTGCTGCTGTTGCTGCTGCTGGCGCTGTTCCTGCTGCATCATGGCGTCGCTCGGTCGACCGGCCGCCATCACTCCGTAGCCCATAGCCTGCACATGTACGTTGCTTGGCATCTGCTTGCGCGCGCGCTGCTGGGCCGCAGACATGGGCGAGCCCAGCATGTTGTGGTGCGGTGGTGGCATCATCATGAGGCTGCCAGCGGGGCGAGGCGTGCCTGCGACCGAGCGGGGAGACGCCCTCGCGCCGGTCGCGGCCGCTCCGGCGCCGCCGGCGCTGGCGTTCAGCTTGCGCTTGTTGCGCTTGGAGCGGATGGCAATGACGCTTGTGCGCGTCGGGGCAATGTCCTGGAACATGAAGGACGTCTCCTGCCGCTCCGGCGAGACCTCGAGCACAAAAGACTGGCCCTGGTGGTTCTTAGACACGTCGTCGATGCGGAAGGAGATGGTCACTCTCCCGCGCGCCATGTTCGGCCGCATGTCCGGGAACAAGCGCAGGATCCCTTGGTTCTGCACCGGGTTCCCCGACTCGTACAGCAGCCGCACGTCCAGAGGGATCTATCGGATAGCCCGCGCAATGCATGCGCGCATGTGAGCGCTTCGGCGTACGAAGCGAGTGCGGAGAGAGGCGTACGTACCACGCGGTCCTCAATCGCGGCGCCGGGAGCCGGCTCGAGCACGAGCGCGATCGACATGCACTTCTCGCGGCCGCCCTCGTCCTTGAACCACACGTCCGGGGGCTGCTGCACGACCTTGAGCTTCTCCTTGACCACCGTGATGGGCGTCGAGAAGGCCGTCTCGGCGTCTGCAGTGCCGTGTCCATCCGCGGTTAGCCGGCCTCGACGCGTCCACGGACACGCGCAACGAACGCAGGCCGCCACGCCACGCACCCGAGTCAGCGGCGCGCACTTCGATGCAGAAGGAGCGCCCGTCGCACGTGGCCGACAGCGTCTTGAGCTTGACGCGCAGCAAGCAGACGCCCGTGACCGGGTCGATCGCCGGCGCGGCGTGCTCGGTCTCCAGCACTGCATCCTGATCCTCCACCACGTCGTACGTGTCGTGGAAGCGCAGCCCGACCTCGAGCGCCTTGCGTGCGCTGCGCAAGTCCAGAGACAGCGGCACCAGCGCCGACACCGACGCAGATCGATAGAGAAGGAGAGCAAGGGTCAGAGGAGGAGCTAGCGCGCGCGACCGCCGTCTCCCTTGCGCGCGTGCGTACCCCGTTATCCGCGCGCGGTGGTCGTCCACGAGCTGCACTGGCGCCTCGAAGAACACGCCCTGGTACGCGTACGCCGGCGCGGGTGCCGCGAACGCGAGGCTCTGCAGTCCGTCGCCGTCGATGCCTCGTCAGTCGCCTGCCCGTCGCGCGAGCTTCCCCCTCTCTCATCCATGCAGCGAGCGAGCGAGAGAATGAGAGCGCGACGCACCTCGGGCATGTTGCCGCCGCCTTTCCCTCTGCTCCCGCCGGCAAGATCCGCACTAATCGCTGGCCGTCGAGCGAGGGGAGGCCGGCGCTTCTTATCCGTCCGCCCGCTTCTTGTGTGAGCGGACGGCGTACCCCCGCAGGTAACCAGCCCGCGTCGCCGGGTGTACCCAAGCCGTGGCAGGAGGGCGTAACCTTATAGGAGGGAGAAGAAGCGAGGGAGGGAGGCGTCTGTTGCCTATCTGCCTGCCTGCTTGCCTGCCGGCTTGCCTGCCTGCCTGCCTGCTTGCTTCCCGGCCGAGGCGCCGAGCGAGTAGTCGGATGGACGGACGGACGAACACGCGCGCGATCGAGCGCAGCGGGAGGCGCTGACTCCTTGCAGGGCGGGCGGGCGGGGCGGGCCGGGGTGGCGCCGGCGCGGGGAGCGAACGGCGGTCGTAGCCGAGTTGCGAACGCCTCGGACGCTGGCACTGTCGTCGCTTGCCAAAGCGGCGGGCGGGCAGGCAGCCAGCCTGCCGGGAGGCCGCCGCTCCCCCAGCGGCCTGTCTTTCTCACTCTCTGGCCCTACCCCGCTCTACGGTCTTTCATGGTTTCAGGCCACCGCGCGCGATCATTCGCGGAAACGAAGAGGGGTAGGGAGAGTTTCTGCTGGCGGAGACAGCATAAGCGTCGACGACTGCCACAGAGAGAGAGAGAGAGAGAGAGAGAGAGAGTCAGCAACTGGACAGGCAGTCGATGTAATAGTCAGCCGTCTGTGCCTCTGCGCCACGAGGCCGGCGTGACGTGTTCTCGCTCGTCGGCCGCCGGCGCGTGGCGGAGGTGGCTACATACATCTCCTCCGGCCCGAACGCAGGAGACGGGGGCAAGAGGGTCCGGCCATCCAGTTCCCGCCGCCGCGCTGGTTTCCGAGCGCCTGCGGCCAAACCAGCTGCTCTGGAAGGTGGTATTTATGGCGGAGTAAACAGCCTGGAACCTTGAGCACGCTTCAAGCTGCTTGCCGCGCGACCGCGATTTCTTGAACCCGCGACCAGCGGGCGGTTCTGGATTTCGCTTGCTCCTGACGGCGTGGCAACCGTCCGTCTCGACCTTGTGTCGCGCGGCAAGACGGCTGCCAGGCCTTGTAGAGCGACTGGCGCGCTGTTTACCTCGGCTGCTCATTCGTCCCCGCGCACGATGCTCTCCCCATGGATTGCGGCGCTCAAGTGCCGGTGAAGCTGTCAAGCAATCCACCGAGACGGTGTGCGTGCGCTCTCGCAAAGATCGACCACGTGAGCATGCTTGGCTCACCGACACGAGAGCGCAGGCGACCAACTCTGGCTCACATGGGTGCGCCACGAGCAATCCAGCGCGAGCTGGACGCCCCGCAGACCGCTGTCCAACGCCTCACAGTCGAACAATCGCGAATGGTGCCGGTTGCAGCGCTGAAGCGAGTTGCGCGCGTCACAGATTCCCAGCAGCGACTTTGAGACACTCGCAATGATCAAGTCTATCCGCCTCCTACTCAAACCAAGCATGCGCGCGTCACAGGTGGGACATTCGACGACTTTGGAGGGATTCTCCGCGATTTTCGATGCCGCCGGACATCGTGTCCCAACCGCCTCGCCTCCTCGCTGCGCGCACGGCTCATTCTCCCATTGACACGAAAACCAACAGACGAAGGCAAGAGTCCAAGCCTCCACCACCTCGAACCTCAGCAGACACCACCCCTCCGACAGCCATGTGCTTCCCGGACGATGTCATGTGCTGCTGCTTCCCAGACGACCTCGCAAGCTGTCTGTGCGGCGCATGCTGTGCCTCGTGCTGCCTCGCGGGCGCCGCTGCCGCTAACGACGATCGCTACCAACGCGACCGCTGCTACTCGTCCCCACGGCCCGTGTACGTGCAGCCGGTCGTCGTGCACGAGATGCCGCCGCCGCCGCCGCCCCAGAACGGTTATTACTACGCGCGTCCGGTGTACTAGTCGGACCATACGCTCGCAGATGTCTGGTTTCGCGTGAGAGGACGTGTGCGACCAGCGTTGATCAGTGGCGCAGCAGTCGCTCCAAGGCGTTGGGAGGGCAGAGGATAATTATAAGAGGAACGAAGTAAATGCAACACTCGTGGACAATGAAAGGCGCCGTCTGCTTTGGCATGGCTGCAAGACACCCTGTGCCGTGCTATCAGCCCCCTGACGCGGCATGGACAGACCCTGAGGCGCTCCTAACGACTGAGCAAACTGTCAAGCGCTAACATGATTTGGCGTGCGCTGAAGTCGGCAGCCAACGTTTACCTAGTCAAATTAAGTGTCTACACGTCACAGACACAGGAGTGCTGGTTCCAGAACAGACAGAACCGCTTGCACCTTCAAATTCACTCCCTTTTGCACTCCACGCTGGTTCTCTGTCGGACTAGCATGCGTGCAGTTGCTAGTAGTGCGACGACGAGCATGACGATCCGATCGTTGGCACGTGTCGCACTCTCAGCATATTGAAACCAGCATGCTGCTGGATCGGCCAGGCACAACGAGACAATGCAGAGCACTCTGGGTGATCGCTGTCTCACACCGCCGAGAGCGCGCGTCGCTCCCGCTGGATGCTGCCGCAGTTTCTGCCGGGCGTGTGGAGGCAGTCTCCAATATTCTTCCAGCCGCCATAGCTCCTGACACACTCAGCGCACAGCTTCCTACAAGAGCCGAGTACTTCGCAGCGATGTTCGGAGGCCCCTGGGGACACCACCACCATCATCCACCGGGATCCCCACGCTCCCCGCCGCCGCCTGGCGTCTACTACCAGCCGCCGCCACCGCCGCCGCCGATGGGTCACGGACCGCCACCACCGCCGCCGGCGGCTTGCTACCCGCCACCGCCGCCGCCACCGCCGCCGGCTTGCCATCCTCTGCCACCGCCGCCGCCGCCAATGCATCCAATGTCTCCGCACTCGCCTCCCCCGTTCCACCACCACCACCATCACTGGCCGTGATGCGACGACGAAGAGCCGGCGCTGCAACGGCTCGAGCGCCGAGATGGTTGGACGGCCTGGTGCGCCGACGTTCACACTGGAATCGACGCCTTGGAGTCACCAGCGAGTAACATAGTTCTAGCAGCGAGCGTCACAGCCTCCTAAGATCACAAATGCATGCTTCTACACTTTGTCAATTCCGTTGAAACTCGTCGCTTGCTGCTGAGAGAGAGAGAGAGAGAAAGAGAGAGAGAGAGAGCTGGTGGTCATCTCCACACGCCAAACATGGCGCGCATTGCACCGCAGTAGACAACACAGAAACAGAGAGCACGGTCCATGATCTCTTCGTCGCTGCCATGACGAGATGAAGTGTCAAACGCGCGGCCACCGCCGCCGAGACGCCAAACTAATCAACGCACTTACCAAATCCTCCCACTCTCCCTACTTCTACATCGTGTGCACACGTCGCAGATGTGTCCAATTTCTGGACGAAAAATCCATGGGAGTGCCGTGAGACTCAAACAGGAGACGGTCGGTCGATATTCAGCCCCGAGCGCGCGCAGCAAGCGAGACGCCCGCCGCCTGTCAGTCGGTCCGATCTACACATGGCGCTGCCGCCAGCGCGCACGTCGGTGCCTGCTCCCCTTCTCACAACTCGAAACGCGTCGTCCGCAAGACCCAGCCCGCCACCAGCAACGAGCTCCCGCGCAAGCCAGTATGTGCTGCTTCGACCTCGGCGACTGCCTCTGCGGCATGTGCTGTGCCGCGTGCTGTATCGGCGGAGGAGGATCCAGCGATGACCGCCGCCGCTCGCGCCACCGCGACTGCCACTCCCAGCCGCAGCGCGTCGTGTATGTGCAGCCCGTGGTGGTGCAGCAGACGCCGGCGGGGTACCACAAGCAGCGGCCGTCGAACCATAAGCGGCGCTAAGCTAGAGACCGATACGAATCGACAGGGCGACGATAGGAGCGGCAGTGGAGGCTTCCGAACGAGGATGCGCGACGAAGGGCTGTAGACCAAAGCCGCAGAGCGCGAAAGCAATGTATACAATAGATCAGGAACTTTAATATGCAGCTTGCTGGACCAGAGGCGTTCGCAAGACGCGCTGTCAAGCGAATTCGCTGATCGAAGTCTCCTATCGAGTCTACCAACGTCCGTGGTGGTGGTCGTGGTGGTGAGGGGGTGGGTGATGGTGGTGTGGCGGACCATAGACTACGACGGGTCGGACTGGCGGTGGCGGGTGATGGTGGTGGTGGTGGTGGTCGCGATAGCGATCGCGGTCGGAGGCGGCGCCAGCGAGGCAGCACGAGGCGCAGCACGCGCCGCACAGGCAGCTTGTGAGGTCGTCCGGGTCGCAGCAGCAGCAGAACATGGGCTCCGATGGGTTGGTCTCTCTCGGCTTGGTCTCGGTCGTGCAAGATTGGGAATGCCAATGGGTATAGCGGAGCGGAGCGACCATCACCTACCTGCATACCTGCCTGCACGCCTGCCCGCCTGCGACAACCGTCTCCCTTGATATTATTAGATGGGCTCAGTTCCGATCCGCGGCTCGCCTTTGCCGCAAGAGAAGACGAAGCGCATGCAGCCTGGACGATCGTCATGTGGTTTTGTTGGACGCGCCGACAACGTCGCAGGTCGCCCGTTGGACTCGCTGACTAAATCGCCAGTCGAAATGATCCGCGGTGTGCATGCCAGCGCTCGCACACGCATGCGGTCCGTTGTATTGACGCGAAGCACGATCTCCTTTCTAGTATCGTCGTGGGTCGTGGTGGTGGCGGTGGTGAGGCGGCGGCGGCGGCGGTCCCTGCACAACAATCGGCTGGACGTACACTGGTCCCCGCGGCGGCGAGTGGTGTCGATGGCCACGGCGATCGCGGTCGGAGCGGCCGCCGGACAGACAACACGAGGCACAGCAGGCGCCGCATAGACAGCTCGAGAGATCTTCCGGGCAGCAGCAGCACGCCACGTCGGCAGGCCCGCAGCAGCAGCAGTCGCAGTCCACTGGGAAGCACATGCCACCGGTCGCTCGCTTCTCCTCGATCTCCCGACGCCAGCGCTGAAGGAAAAGGGAACTGAGCCGCGTCGGCGGAGCGCCGCAGCGTGTGGAGCAACCGCCATCCGCAGGCTCCGCACCGTGATAGATGCAGAAAAGGCCCTGGTGCCACGTGGACGGACGCACTCGGATCGTGGCAAATCAACCACGATACTCGATATCCGCTCGCGCCGTGGCGAATTCACGAGAGCGCCAGCGACCGTGGAAATGGGAACGACGAGCAAGCGGTCAACAAGAACGCGCTTGGTGATCCCCGGTGAGAGGTCGTCGGCGTGGACGCCATGCTGCGCGAGCGAGCGAACGCAGTTCGAGCTTGGTTTGTCCGAGTTGATGTGTCACCTCGCTGCCGTTGCACCGGACTGTCTGACCTTTTTCGCCAATCAAAATTGCGCCGGATCCTTTTTCGGCACCACCAAGTATCTACCATCGTTCTGCACATGCAGCTCCACTCTCATTTGAGCGTTGCATGCAATACTCAAACGCTCGCACAATCGCCTGGATGGACAGTCCTGTCCAATCACGCGAGTGCTTGAGCATGGAGATCTTTCGATGAGAGAGGGCAGATAAGACTTGGCGGATGTATGCAAACGAAGCCGGCTTTTACGAAACACGAGCGTATACAAACCAAGAACATGCACTATCTACCAACACTCTTCTTCTTCCAAACCGATCTGATTCACCAACGCTCTTCACACTCATCATCACTCTTGAAGAAGCACCACTTCAATTCCTATCCTGGTGCACGAGAGAACCACCGCTCGGGCCGCGCGTCTAGCTCATTGCCCAGTCTTCCGCGTCGAACGCACGTCGCCTCGGAACTCCGCAACCAGCCAGTCAGCCAGTCAGCCAGCCACCGAGCTTCCAAGCATCCAAGCCTCCAAGCCTCCAAGCATCCAAGCCATCTAGCCAACTCTCAAGCCAGAATGTTTGGAGATCACCACCACCACCACCACCACCACCGCCACGGCCCGCCGATGGGACCGCCGCCGATGGGACCGCCGCCGTTCTGCTTCTCGCCGTTCCGTCACCACCGTGGACCGCCGATGGGGCCGCCTCCGTGTTGCTTCTCGCCGCCTCGCGACTATCGTGACTGTGGATGCTCGCCGCCACATCACGACTCGTGGTGGCCGCCTCACCACCGATCGTGGTCGCCCCACCGTCATGGCTCGTGGTCGCCTCCCCACCACCACGGCTCGTGGTTCCCCCACCATCCGGACTCGTGGTCGCCGCACCACCATGGTCCGTGGTCGCCGCACCACCATCATCACTCGTGGTCGCCAAGCAGCGATGAGTCGCCGTCGCCGCGCCACTGCCGAGGTCGATCGGCTCACTGCCACCCTCGCCGGTCGCCGTCGAAGCACGACTCTCCGTCCGATGACTCGTGCTCACCGAGCGGCCGCTCGCGATCGCCAAGCCGCCGCTGCCGACGCTCGGAGCGCCATTGCCACTCGCCGCCACCGCCTCACCGCCGCTACTCGCCGTCACCGCATCGCTGCCATGGAGGCCGATCGGGCCACCACTACCCGTCGGAGCCGTCACCGCCGCGCGACTCGTCCTCGGCACCGCCAGCGACGCCGCATCAGTGCCTGCCTCCGGCGCAGTACGCCCTCGAGTGAGCAACACGGACACAAAGAGAGAGGGAGAGAGAGAGAGAGAGAAAGAGAGAGAGAAAGAGAGAGAGAGCGATCCCGCCGCGTGAATGGATAACGCGGCCTCCGGCTAGCGCTCGGATGCACGTGAGAGAGTTCGACTGCATATGAAAAGGAAACAGAAACACAATGGTGCCGCATTGGCACCGACAGAAACCCTGGAGTGTTGCTCGGACCGTTCGCTTGACGCTGACGAGGCCTCTTGTTCTCCCTCGTGCTCGCCTCCACCTGCCGACTGTCGAAAGCGTAGCCGCGACTAACACCTTCGTGCTGTCCTTGCGCTCTCCGTTCGCACCGAGCTAGCTGCACTCGAGTCCTCGGCGCCACCCTCGGCGCCACCCTCGGCACCACCAGGCGAGCTTGCGGGCACGCAGGTCCGTCATTCACTAATTTGCACGCAATTCGGGCAATCAAGACGTGTCCATCTGAGCGAGCATTTAGCATTCATTTTGAGAATATCCAGATATTCTCCGACAAATGTCCCAGCGAGCCGCCACACCATGCTCGGCGCACGCAACTCAAAATCCACCGATCGCCGCCGCTCCTGTCGACGAACGTCTGCGTCACGACCACGTCCGCCCGCGCGCCGCCTGCGCCACGGTCTCCAGGTCGTCAGCAGCAGGCGGGCAGCAGCCGATCGCCGCTTCCGGAGCTATCCCAGCGCCAGGGAGCCGCCGCTCCCGCCGGCGCCGACGGCCGCGCGTCGGGCTCATTGCCCAATCTCCCGCCTCGAGCCCAGCCTCAATCGCACCAAGCGCGAGCAGCCAGCGAAGCAACAGCCAGACCGACCCGTAACCATGTTCGGCGGCCCCCACCAGCACCACCACGGCCCGCCGCCGCACTCGCCGCCGCGCTCGCCGCATCACCACCATCCGCCGGGTCCGCCGGGTCCACCAGGTCCGCCGCCGCACCATCATCCGCCAGGTCCACCGGGTCCGCCGGGTCCGCCGGGTCCGCCGCCGCATCACCACTCGCCGCCGCCGCCGCACCACCACCACCAAGGGCCGCCACCGCACCCCCACCACCCGTGAGAAACGCAAACAGAGCGAGAGCGATCCGTGTGAATGGACGACGCGGATGAGCGGACACCAGCTAGAGCGAATGCTGGTCGATGCATGCGACGAGCTCGACCATGTCGGATAAATGAAACAGAGGCATGCGAGCGGTGGACACCGACAGAGTTCCTTGATTGGCACGGCGGCCGCTCGTTGCTGCCCCTCTGCCATCCGACGACCGGGGGCCGACGCCACGGCCGACGCACACGCGCTTTTGAGACGCCACTCGGCCCTGCACTCACCCACTCACCACGCACTCGACTCGCTGACACAGCACTCGACTGCACGCCACGCCAAGACGCGCCACGACGCGCGCTCGCTCCGCCTCAGCTCTCGTGGTGCCGGTTCTCCATCTCTTGCAGCTGGCGACGCAGCATCTTGCCGGTCGGGCTCTTGGGGATCGCGTCGATGAACTCCACCGCGCGCACCTTCTTGTACGGCGCGACGCGCTCGGCCACGAACTCGAGCAGCTCGTCCTCCGACAAGTTGCGGCCCTCGTCGTTGTCCTTGCGCACTACGTACGCCTTGGGGATCTCCTCTCCGTCCGCGTTCTGCCCGCGCACGCAGCACGAGTCCGCGACACCAGCGTGGTGGTTCAGCACGTCCTCGAGCTCGGCGGGCGCCACTTGGTGGCCCTTGTACTTGATCAGCTCCTTCGCGCGGTCCACGACGAACACAAAGCCGTCCTCGTCGATGTACCCAATGTCGCCCGTACGCAGGAATCCATCGTCCGTGAACACGCTCTTGTTGGCGTCCTCGTTGTTCACGTAGCCCAGCATGACCTGCGGTCCGCGGAACAGCAGCTCGCCGTGTTGTGTCGCCGGAAGATCCACGTCGTCCACGACGCAGCGAACGCGCAGCTCCGTGTTGGGGACGAGTCGCCCGACGCTTCCCTGTTGGATCCATGGTCCAAATACGCATTCGCCACATACACGCATGCGCGCGCGCGCCGATGCGTCAGCCAACTCATGGGTGGATCGATCGGTTAAAGCAGCAACTGGGTGCAGCCAAGCGACGGACAACGTACGGGCTTCCGGTATTCGTCCTCGCCGTAGTTGACGGCCGGTGAGAGCTCCGTCATGCCGTAAATCTGCTTCACGTGCAGCCCGAGACGCTGGCGCACGAGCTTCTCGACCTTCTCACCCATCGGCGCGCCGCCAGAAACCAC
Source organism: Phytopythium kandeliae (assembly GCA_023338135.1). NCBI lineage: Eukaryota > Oomycota > Peronosporomycetes > Pythiales > Pythiaceae > Phytopythium > Phytopythium kandeliae. Next base: position 2,217 of record JAADYC010000176.1, on the reverse strand, counting down.
GAACTCGGTTGCCGACAGGTCGTACTTACTGACGAGCGGGTTGTGCGCCAGGAAGAGCACAGCTGGCGGCGCAATGTGTGCGGTCCGGATCTGTGGTCCGAGCAGCACGGCGTGCCTGTCAGCTCGCCGCTCGACCAGCGCAGCGCAGTTGCGCGCTACTGCCGCGCGAGGCGGGCGTACCCGGAAGTTGGAGAGCGTGCTGAGGAACGTCTCTGGCTGGAAGCGCGGCAGCGTCACGATCGCCTTCCCCTGATAGATCGACAGGTGAAGCAGCATCATGCCGTAGATGTGGTAGAAGGGCACGAGGCCGAGCGAGTACGTCCCCAGCTTCTCCACAGACCCGACTTGCAGCGCGTTCGCCAGCATGTTGCGCGCGCTCAGCGCCACTCCCTGCCACCGCCAGCAGGCGTGAGCGCCGTGCGCCGCTCTTCGAGTGTGTATAGGCGACACGCCGTACCTTCGGGATGCCCGTCGTGCCACTCGAGAAGGGGAGCATGACCTTGTGCTGCGGGTCGAACGGCTCAAACGTGAAGTCGTTCCCGCTGTGCTTGGCCGCGATCTCGCTAATAGCCACACACACACACACATCACATCACATCACATCACATCCATCGGTCAGCCGAGCACATCTCAATGCAGGCCGTCGCTAGCCGACGCACTTGAGGTCCTGCAGGTGGTCCTCTGGCGACCCCTTGCCAATGGTATACACGTAGCGCTTGTCCACGCCGGCCGTCTCGGCCGCTTCCACTGCCGTCTCCTTTAGCTCGTGGTGCGTGATCAGGTAGTTGGCCTGGAGAAAGATCACCCGCGCCGTGAGCTCCAAGCGCGCCGGCAGAACGCACGGCGGCCGTCCCACGCCGCCTGCCGCCTGCCTCCTACCTTGGACTGCGCGATCTGGAGCGCAAGCTCGTTCGGGAGCAGCATGGGAGACGCCGGCGAGCACACGGCACCGAGCGCCGTCAGCGCTGCCATCACAGTAGCAGTTAGGGTATTGCACAAGCCGCCGAGTCGGCTGGGAGCGCCGCGTACCGAGCACCACCATGGGGTAATCGAGGCAGTTGAACGAGTGCAGCACGACCGCCTGCCAGTGAGCAAGTACGCGCGCAGTCGTCAGCGCTCTCTTTCCGTCCAACTCGCGCAGTCGCCACCACCCGGCGCGTGCACAGCGAGGCGAGCACTCACGTCGCCCTTGCGCACGCCGTCGCGAGCGAGCGCGACTGCCATGCGCTGCGCGCCGTCGTGCAACTCGCTGAAGGTGAGCGCCTCGTGCGTGACGCCGCAGACGAACGCGGGCTTGTCAGGATGCGCGACCGCCTGCTTCTCGACGACTTCCCAGATCGTCACGTCCGGGATTTCGATGTCCTCGTGCGGCGACGTGTGCACGATAGTCGAGAACGCGGCGGTGCGCCAGCGCGTGGCGCGACCGGCGCGAGGCGCGGGAGACGCCGCCACCGTCGCTCGCAGCGCGCGCCGCGAGACCGACAGCGCGGGGGTCAGCAGGCGCCGCGCGAACATCTTCTTGGGTAGGCGGACGGACGGACGGACGGACGGACGGGTGTGGAGATGGAGCCGAAAGCGGGAAAGTTGGCGACTGAGCGCGCGGCCGCCACGCCGGCGGGTGAGGCGCAGTCGCAGCCGCAGTCGCACGTGGCGAGAGAGAGTGAAGCCACGCGGCGCGGCGGCGCATCCGCTTGGGGCGGCGGCGGCGCATCCGCTCGGCGGCGGTCTGCACTTGCGTGTCATTCCAGACGTGGCCTTCGCTGGTTGAACCTCGGGGTTGACGGGACCCTGCCGACCGCGCTTGTCTTGGTTTCAGTAGGATAGGAGTGCGGGAACTTCAAGGTAAGGTGCGAGGAGCACGTCTCTCTGTTAAACACGGCTCTGCGGCTCGACTCGAGGCTTCGGCCGAGGTGCGTGCGCGCGGCGCAACGCGTTTTGCGTCTGTGGACTGCGCCGAGGGAAGGAAGGCGCGGTTCGTCCCGGTGGTCATCGGCGCTGCGCTGCGGTCGGCGCGAGGCGTCGAAGGAGGCGGCGGCGCTTTGATCCGCGCAGGCATGTTCATTGCAGGATAGACGCTCGCACATGAGGTACAATCACTCTCGTCCACAGGGGTAGGTTGATTGAAATGCACTAATCAAATGCACTCCTTTCGAGAACCGTTTAACGTCTTAATAAAACGCCGTATAGTATTAAAGGAATGTTGAAGTAGGTGCGGAG
>JAADYC010000175.1:0-32915 GCA_023338135.1 Phytopythium kandeliae | reverse complement strand
GCGATGGCGGGTTAAAACGTGAAGTGATTCTCTTTTCAAGTCTATTCATCGAACGTTCCCCTCGCTTCGCGCGCGGAATGGCGTGCTGTACGGCACCTGAGGGCGGTTTTGGCGCGAAAATGGAGCCAACAGACACTGTCAATAACCTTGCTCCGATTGAGCAGTCGTGGTAATGAATCGGTCATAAAAATAAATGACACGATGGCGTGTCATACAGCACCAGAGCCTCCGGTGGGAGGGGTACAGCTTTCTTCAAAATCCGGTAGTTCCATGCGAAGAGTGCTGCTTTCAGCTCGTTCTGGCGAAAATAGTAGGTAGTGATGCAATCCTAGCTTTCATGAAATGCCGAAATGAATGCATCGTGGACGGAGCCTACACTCAAGTCGGAATGTCCGTCAATAGCGTGCACACTCAATGTTCACGCTCTGAATGATCCTCACCGGATTTGGTGTGAGTACACGAACTCCCTTCATTGGAGAGCACCCTGCAGGTCGCTTCTCCTTCGCACCCATTGGTTCAAAGTCCGGGACTTCCTACCAGTCAGATCGTTACACCTCACGTCAGGCTCTCACATCCACCCGTTGAGAGCCTATGAGAATGCATATCACTTTAGGCAGTGCGAATGGGCGTCAGGCATTTGAATTCAGTTCTCTTTTACGCACACAAAGACACAGTGTATTTGCTGGATACTTTAGCTAAGTCTAAAGTAACTCGCAATACATCCGCTTTCTCCATACATTGCGCCAGTGTATACAGAGTAGCCAGGTCGTCACACCGCCAGTCCACGAGCGCCTCCGCTAAGGTCGAGCGAGTGCTACTACACCATAGCGCAGTCCTTACCCGTCGTCGTCGTCGTCGTCGTCGTCGTCGTCGTCGTCGACGTCGTGGCTGCCGAGCTCGAGGATCCATTCGCTGAGGTCGTGGCAGTCGTCGTGGCCGCCGAGCTCGAGGATCCATTCGCCGAGGTCGTGGCAGTCGTCGTGGCCGCCGTCGTGGTTGCGCTGCTGCCCGTCGACGTCGAGTCGGCGTCGTCAGTGTCATCGGCGTCGCCGACGCTCACGTCATCATCATCGTCGTCGGCAGCATCGTTGGTGAGGTCGTCGCCCACCGTGACGGCGTCGCCGTCCGTCGAGGACGACGAGGCGTCGATGGAGGCGTCCGCGACGGCCGAAGCCGAGCCCGTGGAGTTGAAGGTCAGTGCGGCGATGTCGGGCTTGAGCTCTCCGTCGACCGTGAAGAGCCCGAAGTAGGCCTCGACTGTCTCATTGGCCGCGAGCGTCTCGAGCTTCCATGGCTCGTCGAAGGCCGAGAAGTAGTAGTACGTGAGTCCCATCTCGGTCGCGAGGTTGTAGAAGCCGTAGAAGTACTCGGCCGCGTTCTCCGGGGTCGCCGGACTCGCGTCGGCGTCCACGCCGTCGGACGCCCAGCCCGTCTCGCCCAGCACGACCTCCTTGCCGTAGTCGGCGGCCGTGTCCACGAGCGCCTCGAAGCGCTCGTAGAAGTAGTCGACAGCCTCGTCGATGGCGACGAGCTCCCAGAACGGGAAGTAATTGGCCGACACGAAGTCCACGGCCTCGATCATCTCCGGGTATGCCGTGTACGTGTCGCCAATGTCAGCGATCGTGAGCGGGATGTCGCCGGCGCCGTCCGTGGCGGCGCATAGGTCGCGGATCTCACCCAGGTACTCGATGGCCGTTGCGGCTGTGATGTCGCCGCGGTACACGGCCTCACTGCCCACGTGGATGGACACGATGTTGTCCGACGTCACGACGCCCGTGGTCAGCAGCGTCTCGAACGCCGCCTTCTCACTCGGGTAGCTCGTCTCGTACGAGTCGATCCAGAGCCCGAGCTCGACCTGCAAGCCCGCACTGATGGCTGCCGGGATCACGGCTGTCGCCTGGTCGCAGTCCGTGAGCGAGTACAGGCGGATCACATCCGTGTACTGCTTGAGCGTCGCGAGCTCGGACGCGATCTGCTCCGTCGGCTTGCACTTGGTGGACGCGTCGGCCCAGTCCGGTCCCGCGCGGATGTTGTAGTTGATGCCCGAGAGCTTGAAGCTGGCCGAGGCCTGAGCGACCGAGGCCGCGAGCGCCGCGACGAGCGCCGAGAAACCGAGCACGCGCACCATGGCGGACGGAAGGCAGGGACCGGCGAAGACGCGGGTGGAGGTGGTAGGTAGATACTCGGGCGTCGTGCCGGAGTGGGAGATTGCAGAATGCCTGCACTCGGCGGCGGCGCCGCGGTCTCGCCGGGCGATGGGCGGCATCTCAGGCGGCGAGCGGATGGCACACTACAGGGCACCGACGCGCAGTCGCCACGCGCGAGCGGCTACGTCTGGCGTGCGGCGCTCGGCGCGGAGACACGCGGCTCGATTCAAATCGCTGCGTTGGTATGCGGCGACGCAGACTGTTTGCCGCACTAGAGCGGCGTCGGCGCGCATCAAACCCAGCGGAATATCGGGGCTGAAAGGCTCCGACCTGATGGCGCCAACTCCGGTTCTCCATCGTTGCGTCGTTACAAAGATCGTAAATGCTCGGCTGAGCACCAAAAAATCCAGAGCACGTGGCCTGCGGCTAGGGGAAGTCGGTTCGCCAACTTCAATGCGCAATGTAGCTCTCCGCCTTGGGCGGCGCTGGCGCTGGCGCTCGGCCCGAGCACTCTCGATGGCCACGTGCCTCGAACCGTCTCATGCGCTCCGTCGCCGCGTCGCACTCTGTTGCGCCTTGGCGTGCGACCGTGGCGGCGACGGCGGCCGACTGCGAGCGGTGGAGACGCTCGGCTCGCGCCAGATGCAGTTGGGTGCAGCGGCGATCGCGGGCACGACCGCGACGCACTGCGCTCCGACGGTTCCTCGAGCGGACGGAGTGACAGCAACAGCGACAGCGACAGTGACAACACCAGTCTGCGACGACGACAACAAACCGCAGTGGATTTTATTCGCAGTCGCCATTGACTCATGGACGGGCGTCTTCCTTGGACATCCGCGCACAACCAGACACTCACCCGCTCCAGCGGCGCCTCGAGAGTTCGCGGCACTCACATGGGGCAGTCCTTCCCCTTGATCGGAGCGGCTGTCTCGGCCGCAGTGGCGACCTTAGAGTCGCTCTCGACGGCAGCCGCGGCGGCGCTCTCTTCCTCCTCCGTCGAGTCGTCATCGTCATCCTCGTCAACGTCCTCGTCCTCATCGGCGTCGCCACCGTCCTCCACATTAACGACCGCCTCCGAGGCGTCCGCCGTAAGGCTGCCCGCCTCCACCACAAGTACGTCCCCCTGGCCGCTGCCTGATGCCGACGCCTCCTTTAGGCTGGCCACCGCATCGACTGTCTCGTCGTCCAACGTGAGTGCGGCAATGGACTCGTGCATGACGCCGTCGACAGACCAAAGGCCGAAGTAGGGCTCGACTGAATCGTCGCCGTACTGCTCCGCCTTCCAGCTCTCGTCGAAGGACGAGAAGTAGTAGTACTTGATGCCGCGCTCCTGCGCCAGCAAGTAGAAGTCGCGGAAGTACTGCGCCGAGTTGGCGGCCGACGTGTCGCTGCCACTCGCGTCCGTGCCGTTGTAGGGCCAGCCCGTCTCACCGATCACGACCGTCTTGTTGCCCTCGTAGTCGGCCGCGATGTCCACGAGGCGCTCGTAGGTGCCCAAGAAGTAGTCGGCGGCGGTGTCGATTTCAACACTGTCCCAGAACGGGAACAGGTTGGCCGACACGAAGTCGACGGCGTCCACCAGGTCCGGGTACGCGCGGTACGTGTTGCCCACGTCCGTGATGGTGAGCGGGATCCCTGCGGCTCCTTCGTCTGCCTCACACAGCGCACGGATCTCCTCGAGGTATTGCACTGCCGTGTCGTAGTCCACGTCACCGCGGTAGATGGCCTCGCTGCCCACGTGGACACCCACGATGTTGTCCGCCGTCACGACGCCCGTGGTCAGCAGCGTCTCGAACGCCGCCTTCTCCGCCGCGTAGTTCTCCGGGTACGAGTCGACCCAGAGCCCGAGCTCGACCTGCAAGCCCGCACTGATGGCTGCCGGGACCACGGCTGTCGCCTGGTCGCAGTCCGTGAGCGAGTACAGACGGATGCGGTCCGTGTACTGCTTGAGCGTCGCGAGCTCGGACGCGATCTGCTCCGCCGGCTTGCACTTGGTGGACGCGTCGGCCCAGTCCGGTCCCGCGCGGATGTTGTAGTTGATGCCGTGGCAATTGAACGTGACGGCGTCCGCCGTCGTGGTCGCGGCCGCGACAACCAGCGCGGAGGCGGCGATGAGGTGGGAGGGCGACGGCATGGCGTCGAACGCGGGTACCTGCGGGTGGTCGCGGTCTGGTCAAATCGAGAAGTGAGCGTCGCCGGAGTCGAAACCGGAGCCGGAGCTGGACCCGCGGCCGCGCGTCCGAGCCCGAATCGAGTCGGCCACTCGCCCGCGCCATCCCACTCCGCCAGGCCCTATGCTTTGCCATCGAGCGCGCGATCGGGCCGCCGCCGCGCCTGCAGCGACCGCCGGAGCGCCGAAACGGAGCGAGCGAGCGAGCGAGCGACACGGACGCGACCGCCTTCGCGTTACTGCCTCTCGCTGGCCCGGCCCTCCGCCGCGTTTAGTCTCCTCGTCTTGGGTGGGCGGTGGCGTCGCGGCCGCTGGCGAGCGGGCGTTTGCACATCTCGTGATTGATTGTGAGGTCGTCGGCGACCAGCAAAAGCGTGCCTCCTTGATTGCACACTAAATCCGATTTGTCATTCATTAGTAGAGGCGAACTGACTTGGATTTGCCCCCTCGACTCCCCCGTCTTGGTGATACCATATAGTTTCAAAGGATCTGGTCCGACGGTCGAATACCACTCGTACTGTATGTATTCTCACACACAGGCGACACTCCACCGATCGCCGCCTTTACTTGGCGGGCTGGCACATTCGCTGCGCTCCGGTTGCTGCCGGCGCATCTGTGGCCGGTGCTCCGGTCGCTGGCCCTTCGGTCGACGTCACGTCCGTTGCCGGCGCTTCAGTCGTAGTCGCAACGGTCGAGTTGCTCCCGCCGCTGGTTCCCGGTGCCACTGACTGGTCCAGATCGGCGGTGAGCACCGACTCGAACGGCTCGGTCGTGCCGCTGTTGCCGGTAGTACCGTCGACTGGGCTGGAAGTTGTGCTGGGGCTGCTGGCTGCGCCATTGACTGGAGTAGGAGGCGTGCTGGTGGTACCTGGCGCGTCGCTGTTGTTGTTGTTGTTGTTGTTGTTGTTGTTGTTGTTGTTGTTCGTGGTGATGCTGGCGGTCACGACGTCCGTCTTGAGCACGCCGTCGGCTGAGAAGAGCCCGAAGTGCGCCTCGACCGTGTCTTTCCCCTCCACCTCGGCCTTCCACGCGGCGTCGAACGCCTCGAAGTAGTAGAACTTCCAGCCGTACACGGCGGCCAGCGCGCGGAATGAGGTCAGGTACCGCGCAGCGTTGGCAGTGCTCGCCTCGGACGCCTTGTCGCTGGAGCCGTGCGACGCCCAGCCCGTCTCGCCAATCTCGACGGACTTGCCATACTGGCTGGCGAGCGCCAGCAGCGGCTCGATGCGCGCGCGGAAGTAGGCCGCCGCCTTCCCCACAGGCACCTTCTCCCAGAACGGGAAGGCGTTCGCCTGCACCACATCGACGGCCTCAACCAGGTCCGCCGACGCCAGGTACGTGTCTCCGATCTCGCCGATCGTCACAGGCACCTCGGGCACGCCGTAGCGGTCCATCAGCGCGCGCACCTCGCGCATCAGCGCGATATTGTGCGCGAGTGTCACGTCGCCGCGGTAGACGGCCTCGCTGCCCACGTGCACGTCGGCGATCTTGCCGCCGACGAACCACTCGAGGCGCGTCTGCAGCAGCTCCTCGAGCTGCGCGCGCTCGGCGGCGAACACACCGTCGTCGCGGTCGACCCAGAGCCCGAGCGAGACGCGCAGCCCGGCGTCGATGGCCGCGGGTACGACCAGCGCCGCCTGCGCGCAGTCCGTGAGGCTGAACAGCCGCACGGCGTCGGCCACGCCGGCGAGCATATCCATGTCGTGCGCGACTGCGGCCGCGTCCTTGCAGCGGACGGCCCAGTCGGGTCCGAGCCGCGTGTTGTAGTTGATGCCTGGGAGCCGGAAGCTCTCGCCGCGGACGCTCGCGAGCGCGGCCGCAGCCACGGCGAGCGCGCTCGCGACCACTCGCGACAGAGACAACCGCATGCAGGCGGGAGGCGACGAGGCGTCAACGAAGCGGCTGGCGGGGTGGCGACAGGAGCGAGCGGATCGCAAAGTGGCTCCGGAGGCCGAGTGCCGAGCACCGAGCGTCAAACAGAGCACTCGCTTGGTCGGCGCATGGGTTTCATGGGACGGAGCGCCAAACGCCTGACGGTTGCGGCGAAGACGCGCGCGCAGATCATTCGCGCTGCGGCGCAAGGGCTTCCAGTGAACCGCGCGGACCGGAATACGGCGACAGGTGAGAGGACGGCGCGAACGCGCCAGGCGTCTTCCCAGCGCGCAACGGCCGCTGTCCCGCCGGGCTCTCGGTGGACAGAGGCGCAACGCCTCGCGCGTGCATGCGTCCGAGTAGGCTTGTGCATGTATTTTGGCGTTACGCCGGCCGTTTGCGACCGCGACCGCGACCGCGAATGTAACCACGACTGCGACCGCTACTTGGAGTAGAGCGGCACGTACTCGACGACGCCGTGCTTGTTGACAATGGTCTTCTTGATGTTGCGCAGCTGCTTCTTGCTCATGCCCTTGATGCGGTGCGTCCGCGAGATCTGCAGCGGCGAACAAGAGAGCGGTAAGCGAGTGTGACACCTCTGTGTGCGCGCCGCGGCGGCGATCGAGTCCGGCGACCGGCGCACGCACCACTTGTACCGCCGCCGACTTGAGCTCGTTCTCCTTCCGGCGCTTCTCCTTCTCCTCGCGCGCCTGGCGCTTGGCGTCGCGCTCGCCCTGCCGACGCGCCTTGATTTCGTCCTGCAACGCCTTGAGCTCCTTGACGCGCGCCTTCTTGACCAGCTTGTCCTCCCACGTCGTGCTCAGCTTGCGCGTGCCCGTGTACTTGGCGGTCGAGAAGCGCGCCTTCTGCACCGTCTTCCACGGCCGTCCGCTCACCGGCCGCCCGCGCGGGATCTCCACCTGACCGCCCGCGTGACTTCCCGCCTGCTTGCCCGCCTGCTTGCCCACCACCGCTGCCGTCACCGTCGTCGCCGTCATCGCTCGCCTCCGCCTCGACGGTCTGGTCGTTATGACCTTTTACGGAGCGCCAGTCAAGCGTCGACAGTCTATGTTGCGCAACTTCAGTTGCTTTATGTTGCAGAAAAGGCGCGCAAAGGAAGCGCTGTTGCGCGGAGGTTGCGCCAGCCAATGTGCACACTCACGCGAGGAGCTCACGAGCGGCACGCCAGCATGGCAGGCTTCTGCGAGATCTGCCAGATCGCCGAGGTGCTGGCCGACGCCAGACTGCAGAATGCCTCGGTGCGCGTCACGGGCAGGTACTAGCGCCGCCAACCGGGCCCTTCTCTCTGCCTCCGCCGCCTCACGCGCGCGCGTCGCCGTCCCCGCAGACTGGACGCGTTCGACGCGCAGCGCGACCTCGCGCGCGTGTCCTTCCAGGGCGACAGCCTGCTGGTCGAGACGCGACAGCTCGCGACCGATCGCCTCCAGCTGCGCATCGGCTCCCTGTTCCAGTTCCTGGGCGAGACCTACCGCGCCGCGGCCGTACGTACGCCGTCGCTTGCCGAGTGCTGCGGCCGCACTCGACTGACTGACTGATGCCTCGCAGAACGGGGGGCAGGAAGTGCGACTGATCGCGCGCGTGGCCCGCAACGTCGACGGGCTGGACGTGAACTTGTTCCTCCAAGCGCTGACGCTACGGCGGCAGTTCCTCGCATCGCGGTAGCCGCACACGACACAAGCGCAGCGTCCACATTTCATTATCTCGCTGATGCCTGCCACCAGCGCGTCGGCTCTCACGGCTACAAGAGATCGTCGTCGTCGTCGTCGTCGTCGCCATCTCTGCCGCCTTCCCCGTCCGCCTCGTCGAAGTTGTCGAAGATGGAGCGGCTGCTCGCTGCGGTCCCGCCCGTGGCGTCCGCTTCCAGAGCCGCGGCGGGTGGCTCCTTTGACGGTGGCGCCGCCTCCAGCGCACTCTGCGGCTGCTCGCCGTCTCCGCTGCCGGCTCGCGGCTCTTCCCGCCGCGCTAGCTCCGGCGGGTCGAACTTGTGCAGCGCCTGCCGCCACTGGCTGACCATGCGGTCGAACGCCTTTTTGCTGACGAGAGCGGTCTTGTCTGGCGTCTGCGGGTCCTTGTGCCGGCGCTTGTGCCTGCGTCCCATCGATTCCGTCAGCCCCGCCGCCGCCGCCGCCGTCATAGCGCCCCCACAGAGCCAATCACGCCCTAGCGCACGCACCGAGGCACTTGTGCGCAGTACCGGTCGTAGCCGAGCGTGTTCTTCCCGTAGTCGATCTGCTTCTGCCGCTGCGCAAGGCGGTGCGTGTCCTCCTCCTTCTGCTCTGACAGCAGCTGCACCTTGGGTGGGCTGTCGGCGGCGACCAACGGATGTCGAGGCTCCTGCCGGGCGTCGTGGCGCCACCGCTGGCGTTTCGCGCGGTCGCTCGCGTCGCTCGCGTCGCCACTCTCGCGCGAGCGCTTCATTGCGCTGCTGGTCGACTTTTGGCGGGAACGCTGCGGTCGTTGGCGCCACGAACGGCAGAGATATTGGAAATAGAGTGACTGGTAGCCAGTATGCCGCGCTCGCATGATTTCAACAAAATCCCTAAATAACGTGCCGGATGTCGCATTGCATGCAGCAGTCCATGGCCGCCTTCGCCGTCCTTGCGTCCAAGGAAGCGCACATGTCCTGCAGCTCAAGCCCTCCGTTCCAACACCTCGGCCACTACGAGTTTCGACGCCGTCGGAAGATGCATTCGATACGCCCAAACCGCCTCGGTCGAGCTCATCGTCCATGCAAAACACGAGGCGAAGCCTCCAGAGCGACCGCCTCACGGGTCGACGGGCACGAACACTTTGCGCGGCGGGTTGGGCGGCGCGGCGGGATGGACGGACTTCCTGGCTGTGCCGGTGGCCGCGCGCGCCTTTTCCATGGCGTCCATCTTGTCGCGCACTTGCTGGGCGTAGTGCGGGTCCACTTGCATGAAGTTGGCGACGGCGCGCGCCTGCACTGGCTTGGACGCGTTGACCAGCGAGATAGCGACGTTGGACGTGAGCCGCTCACGCGCGGCGGCGTTCAGCGTCTTGTTGTAGAAGACGCGCACCTGTGAGAAGTTGTCGTCGTCCGCCGTCGAGTACTTGCGCACCGTCGAGTGCTCGCCCGCGTACGCGGCGTCGTCCACGAGATCCGCGCGCTCCTCCGGCCCGCCCTTGCTGTTGGGGAAGTAGTTCGGCGCGCCGTACATGTTGCCCGTGACGGCCATCGGACCGTCGCGCTGGTACGTCTGCGGCTCGGCCAACGGGCGGTTAACGGGGATCTGCAGGTAGTTGACGCCGAGGCGGTGGCGGTGCGCGTCCGGGTACGAGAACAAGCGGCCCTGCAGCATCTTGTCGGGTGACGGTTCGACGCCCGGCACCATGTGCGACGGCGAGAACGCGAGCTGCTCGACCTCGGCGAAGTAGTTCCTCGGGTTGCGGTTCAGCACGAGGCGACCGACCTCGATGAGCGGGAACTCGCTGTGCGGCCAGACCTTGGTCACGTCGAACGCGTAGGCGACGCGCTCGGCCTGTGCCTCCGTCATCACCTGGATGTACAGCGTCCACGTCGGGTACTCCTTGCGCGCGATGGCGGTGTATAGATCGCGGATGGCGTAGTCCGGGTCCGAGCCCGCGAGCGCGTCGGCCTCGTCGACCGATAGGTTGCGGATGCCCTGGTCCGTCTTGAAATGGTACTTGACGAACACGCGCTGGCCGTGCGCGTTCACGTTGGCGAACGTGTTCGAGCCGTAGCCGTTCATGAAGCGGAAGCCGTCCGGCGTGCCGCGGTCCGAGAAGAGAAACGACTGCTGGTGCAGCGACTCAGGCCGCAGCGACAAGAAGTCCCAGACCATGTTGTCATCCCGAAGGTGCGAGCTCGGCAGCCTCTTCTGCGTGTGAATGAAACTCGGGAAGAGAATCGCGTCGCGGATGAAGAAAATTGGCGTGTTGTTGCCCACGAGGTCCCAATTCCCCTCCTCCGTGTAGAACTTGACTGAGAACCCGCGCGGGTCGCGGAGCGTGTCGGCGCTGCCCATCTCGCCGCGAACGGTCGAGAAGCGCGCCGCCACGGGCGTGCGCTTCCCCACCTGCGAGAACAGCTTGGCCTTGCAGTAGCGCGAGATGTCGCCGCGCGTCACCTCGAAGTAGCCGAACGCACCGCCACCCTTGGCGTGCACCACGCGCTCCGGAGTGCGCTCGTGGTCGAAGTGGGCCAAGTGGTCGATTAGCACAAAGTCTTCCAGCACGACCGGCCCACGAGGCCCCGCGGTCTGCGACGCCGTCAGTCCGAAGGTCGGCACCGGCGCTCCGTTGCTCGTAGCCAAGACCGGAGCCATAGCGACGCGGTGGAGTGGCTGGGCGATTGGAGAGCTCCGATACAGGGAGCCGTGCGCCAGCCGACGCAAATTGGGGAGTGAAAGGCGCGTCCTCCTCGCCCTCGCCACAGTTGGAGAGCGACGCGAACCCACTGCGTTGACGTACCGTTGGGACTGCGGTCGAGTGTTTGGTTGGTGCAAGTGAAGCGAACTATGAACAGAGTATGTTCACACGTCGCATGGATTCTCGCGACTTCAAGTTGAAGTGTCATCGATCGACCCGGCAGTTGGCCTCGACAACTCTAACTGCCGGATCTACTGCTGCCGTAGCTAGCTCCTCATTGGCGTCAGTCAGTTTGTGAGTTGTATTAGTTGGCGTACGCGACCGGGACGCGATCCGGAGGCGAGGGACCGACTCCGGCGGCTGGCTACTCGTAGTCCTCTTCCTTCGACCACTTGGCGGGCGAGCCGACGGCCTTGGCGGCCTTGGCGTCTGCGCGGTCGCCCTTGGCGCTCTTTGCGTCTGCCTCCTCGTCGGGGTGGTACGACTTCTTGGCCTGCGCGCGATCCTCCGCGATGTACTTGTACTCGGCCTTGTTGTGCATGATGAGCTCGTCGCCGACGAAGTAGAAGCTGTCGGACACGGTGGCGTACGGGTGCGCGACCATGTCATTGATGAGCTCGTCGCCGAGCGGCGGCATGGCGTAGATGGCCTCCCACGTGTTGACCGTGTTGGGGATGCAGAAGCCAAAGGTGAAGTCGTAGCTCTTGACGATCTCGTCGCGGAAGTAGTGGCGCTCGATCATGCGCAGGCCGCGCAGTTCCTTGGGGCCGACGGCGAACTCGAGTTCGGTCGCGATCGCCGGCAGCCGCAGCACGTCCTCCGAGAACTCGTATCGGATCGTGCGGTACGCGCTCTCGCCCCGTGGCTGCGACAGGTCCACCTTGGGTACGGCCTTGCCCGGGCGGTCCTTGCCGATCTCGAAGATCTTGTGCTTGGACTCGTAGTCCGAGATGGAGAAGTGCAGGAACTCGACGCCGTACGTGTTGGCGCTCAGCGGGCAGAGGAATCCTAGACGTGGCGCGCGTCGTCAGTCAGCACGCCATCGATCAACCGCGGGTCGGCATCGACCGCGGTCCAGCCAGTGCGGCACCCACCATCCGTTGGCGCCTCGAGCTCCAGCACGTCCTCGGGGGTGTATCGCTGTCGCGACATGGCGCTCGTCCCGCTCCGCTCGTCGGTCGGCCTGGCGCAGTGCTCGTCCGCGGAGCGGATGTCCCGGCGGCGCAAGGGAAGTACTAACAGCTCCTAGACGGCGACAGCGTCGGCAGGCAAACGGACGGACGGACGCGCCGCCCCAGCGCCATGCGCCGGTCGTTTCACTTCCCGATCTTGGGCCGAAAGGACGCCGGAACCGTTGGATAGAGTGGACCACGTCACTCTAGTCACGATAGTGTCGCGTCACTGTTTCGGGTCCGCACTCGAAAAATTGGGTCCCCCCTCGACCGACCTCGCACTCGCCAACATGCCGCCGAGCGAACCGCAGGAGGCTGCTGCTGCTGCGGCGGCGGCGGCGGCGGCGGCTTCCGGCGCGGGCCTCACGTTCCGCTCCATCTTCGGAGCGGCCGGTGGCGACGACGAGGACGAGGACGAGACGTGGAGTGACGGCGCGGATGCGCCAGCCGATGCGCCAGCCGACGCGAGCGCGGACGCCAAGGCGGACGCGAATGCGGCGGATCCAGACGCCGCTGAGAGTCATGGCGAAGATGTAGACGCAGCTTCGGGTGCTGGCGCGACTGCGACCTCAGGCGCGGACCGTGAGGGCGGACACGGACGGTCGATGGCCGACTGGGCGGACGAAGACGAGGACGAGGAGCCGTGGAAGGACGCGTTGCAGGCGCGCGTGGACCAGTTGGAGCTAGCGCTGCGCGCGCGCTCGCCCGCGACCGGCAGTCGCCGCAAGGTGCCGCGCATGTCCATGCCGTCCTCGCCGTCCGCTTCTTCGTCGGCGTCCGCCCCGCCGCCGCCGCCGCCGCCGCCGTCCCCACCAAGCGGACTGCGCAAGAAACGCGCGGCCGCGGGCACAGACTTTATCGCGCGCAACATGGAGGCCGTGAGTTCGCCGAGGGCCATGCGGCGGCGCGCGCCGAGCGCCTCGGCCTCCCCACGAGCGGCGGCGGCGGCGGTGGCGGCGGCTACGACGGCGGACGTGAGCGAGGCGGAGGCGGTGCGGCGCTTCGTGGCGCGCGAGGTCAAGGCCATGTCGATGGAGCGGCTCGTGAAGAATGCACAGCGGCTACAGCAGCTCGAGACGCTGTTCCAGCGGCGCCAGGAGGAGGGCGGAGAGTCTATTTAATGGACGCGACGTGGTCGTCGTCGTCGTCGTCGTCGTCGTCGTCGTGGTCGCGATCGTGGTCGCGGTCGTCGCTGTCATCGTGGTCGTAGATCCGCAGCTGCGGGTGGCGCAGCATGCGCAGCGCGGCCTCATAGCCCGCGAAGGTGGCGCCGTGCGCGAGCGCAGCCTTAAGCAGGCTTGGCGCCGTGCCCTTGTACAATCCGCGCACGCCCTCGCGCCGCAGCACGTCGGTCAGGCACGCGCGCGTGCTCGCGTACATGGGGACGACGCCGAACCCCGCGGCGCGCGGCACGCGGCGCATCTGCATGCGCTTCTTGAGCGTGTCCAGCGGGTACACAGCCAGCTTGGCCACCATGCCGGCCGCGCCGCCCGCGAGCGCCGGCGCGTCCAGCTGCGGGCCCAGCCACACATACAGCCCGAAGCTGAGGCCCATGTACGGCGCCACCTGCAGCAGCGCGGCCGGCAGCCCGCTGAAGAGCCCGCGCGCGCCGCGCACCGCCCACAGGTGCGCCGCCAGCGCGTGCGCGCTCGTGAAGCGCCGCGGCTCGCCCTGGCCCGCCAGCACCGTGCGCAGCAGGTCCAACGGGTACGTGAGCGCCGTGGCCGCCGCGGCCGCGGCCGCCCCCTGCGCCGCGCCGAGCGCTGCAGCGTGCACCTCGCAGCGCTCGCGGCCCAGCACGCGGTCGCTCGCGGCCGCCAGCGCGCTGTAGCAGCTGAACTGCGCCGCCCCGTACGCTGCCCACAGCGCCGTCGCCGCCAGGTTGCCGCGCCACAGCGCGCGCACGCCCTCCTCGCGCACCACGCGCGCCGCCGCGTGCGCCACGCCCGCGTACTTGGCCGCCGGCACCGCCGCGATCGGCGCCTGCTGCACCTGGAAGCGGATCTTGATGAGGTCCAGCGGCGCCACCGCCACGCGCGTCACGCCTGCGCACGAGCAAGCGAGCGAGCCGGAGCGTCAGGGACGAGCAGGGCGACCGACAGGCCGCGCGCGGAGCGCAGGAGAGAGGCGGACGCACCGCCCGCGATGGCGCCGGCGGCCGCGGACTCGCGCGGCGTCGCGGCGCGCGCGTCGTCCCTGGCCGTCGCCGCCGCCGCTGCCATCGCCATCGCCGCTCGATGGCGTTAAACGCGCTGATTGCCGCTTGGGGTCGGTGGGTGGCAGATGCTGATAGTCCGCGGTCCGCTGTTCGAGGAGGAATGCATGCGGTACTGTCGCATGGTTCGCAGACAATGCCTCCCGCTTCGCAAAGATCGCCACCATTCCTGCGATCGGAGGCGAAGAGCGCTGTATTTGGGCAGAACGCACTCGAGAATGTCGGCAATTTGGGACAAGGACGTCGTTATTGTGCAGCTACGAGTTTGGAATGCGTGCGAGCCAGCCAATGCTTCGCGAGGAGCTCAACACAAAGCCGGCGTATTGCTCAGGACCGTGATACAATACCGGACGCCTAACGTCTGCTGATGGGTAAATTAGAACGCCGGCGTTGTATTCGCGTTGGACGTCCTCGGCCAGTGCATCACGAGCAGCGCAGCAACGAGTGCGAGCGGCGGCGATGCAGGTCGGGCGGCGTGCGGCGGCGCGGCTCGGGCGCGTCCACGCGCGCACGCGATCGGACGCGGTCAAGGTGGTGCGGTCGCGGCTGCCGGCGGACGGCAAGTCGCTGGGCGACTTCGTGCGCGCGGCGCCGAGCGCGCAGGCGCTGGCGGCGGCGGCCGAGGAGAGCGCTATGAGCCTGCCAGCGAGCCTGGACGACTCGCGGCGGCTGCGGTCGCTGCAGGAGCTGGAGGAACTGGAGGAGGGCGAGCATGAAGGCGAGGCAGCGCCGCGGTCGTTCTTCATCGAGACGTTCGGGTGCCAGATGAACGCGGCGGACTCGGAGATCGTGCGCGCCATCCTGCTGGAGCACGCGTTCGCGCCGGCGGCGCGCGCCGAGGAGGCCGACGTGGTGCTGCTCAACACGTGCGCGGTGCGCGAGAACGCGGAGGCCAAGGTGTGGAACCGGCTGGAGCACCTGCGGCGCGCGCGCGCCAAGCGGCTGCGCACGCGGCCGCGCGCGCCGGCGACGACGGTCGGCGTGCTCGGCTGCATGGCCGAGCGGCTCAAGACGCGGCTGCTCGAGGCCGACAAGATGGTGGACCTCGTGGTCGGTCCGGACGCGTACCGCGACCTGCCCAACCTGCTGGCCGTGGTGCGCGCGCGCGGCGAGGCGGCCGTGAACGTGCAGCTGTCGCTGGACGAGACGTACGCCGACATCGCGCCGGTGCGCGCGGACCCGTCGGCGCCGTCGGCCTTCGTGTCCATCATGCGCGGCTGCAACAACATGTGCTCGTACTGCATCGTGCCCTTCACGCGCGGGCGCGAGCGCAGCCGCGACCTGCCCTCCATCGAGGCCGAGGTGCGCGCGCTGGCGGCGCAGGGCGTCAAGGAGGTCGTGCTGCTCGGCCAGAACGTCAACTCGTTCCACGACCGGCGGTCCGCCGGCGCCGCCGAGAGCGGCCGCGGCTACGTGGCGGCCGACGGCTTCGGAAACCTCTTCCGCGCGCGCGGCGCGCCTGGCTTCCGCTTCGTCGACCTGCTCGACCGCGTCTCGCGCGTCGACCCGGAGCTGCGCGTGCGCTTCACGTCTCCGCACCCCAAGGACTTCCCGGACGACGTGCTCGCGCTCATCGCCGAGCGCCCCAACGTCTGCAAGCAGCTGCACATGCCGGCGCAGAGCGGTGCGAGCTCCACGCTCGCGCGCATGCGGCGCGGCTACTCGCGCGAGGCCTACCTGGCGCTGGCCGACCGCATCCGCGCGCGCATCCCGGGCGTCGCGCTCTCGACCGACCTCATCGCCGGCTTCTGCGGCGAGACCGAGCGCGAGCACGCCGACACGCTCTCGCTCATGCGCCGCGTCGCCTACGACCAGGCCTTCATGTTCGCCTACTCGCAGCGCGCGCGCACGCACGCGGCGCACCGCATGCCCGACGACGTGCCGCCCGCAGTCAAGTTGCGTCGTCTGCAGGAGGTCATCGACACCTTCGGCGCCGTCGCCGCGCGCAAGAACGCCGTCGAGGACGCCGGCCGCCTGCACCTCGTGCTCGTGCAGGGCCCCAGCCGCCGCTCCTCGCCCGCCGCGCCCGCGCTCACCGGCCTCACCGACACCAACAAGCGCTGCGTCTTCCCGGACTCGCCCATGCCTGCGTCGATCGCTGCGCTCCTCGACCAGCGCGCGCCGCCGCCCGCCGACAGCTCCACCGACAGCGCCGACGACGCCTTCGCGCCGCTCGCAGGCGGCGGCCACACGCCCGTGCGCGCCGCCAAGGGCGACTACGTGCTCGTGCGCGTGCACGACGCCGGCCGCCACACGCTGCGCGCAACGCCCGTGGCGCGCACGACGCTGGTCGAGGCCGCCGCGCGCGTGCCCGCCGCACTGCTCGGCGCGCGGCCGCACCGCCTCGACGCGCTCGGGCTCGACGCGCTCGGGCTCGACGCGCTCGGACTCGGCGCGGAGCTCTAGCCGCCGGCCGTGCCGCCAGACGAGCAAGACGCGGACGACAATACACCGGCGGTCTGTCTGCTTGTCTGTGTGGCTCGCAGTGTATTACGCCGGCGCGGCCCAACGCGGTGCGGACGCGACGGCCCCGCGCGCTCAGTGCGCCGCAACGGCCCCGCGCGCCGCCTCGGCCGCCTGCTGCTGCATCTCCGACTGCAGGCGCTGGATCTGCGGCGCGAGACGCGGGCGTGAGACGCGGGCCACGTGCTTCGCGCCAGGAGAGCGGGGCCGCTGCCGCCGCAGTGACGCACCTTGGCGCGGATCTCGGCCGCGTCCTTCTCCTTCAGCTCGATCTTGCGCGTGACCTTGGCCCTGTCCGCCCGCCGCGTAGCCAGTCAGTCAGCCTCGGCCGCGAGCGCGCGGGTCCGCGAGTGGCAGGCACGTACAGCTCCTTGTTGATGAACTCGAGGCGCTTGTCCACATTGGCGCGCGCCTCGGCCACGTCCTGCTTGAGCAGCGCCGGCCCGACCAGCTTGAATACCTTGGCCTCGCCGTCCAGCAGCGCCAGCTCCTGCGCCGCCAGTCGCGCCGCGCAGTCAGTCGCGCAGTCAGTCGCGCTGTCAGTCGCCCGCCGTCTGCGCGCGGCCGCACCTTCTGCACCATGGTGTTCTCGTTGGCCTGCTGCGCGAACTGCTGCCGCTGCGCCGCCAGCGTCGTCATGTCTGCGCGCGCCGGCCCCTAGTCGTCAGCCTCTAGCCGCCCGACTTCTGTGTGCGCGCGTGCGGCGCTCTCACCCTCCTGCAGCGCGCGGTAGCGCGCCATCTCGGCGTCCACCTGCTCCTTCGTGCTCGCCATGGCGCTCGGATCCTTTCCCTTCCTTTGTATGGCCGCGGCGCGGAAGTGCGAAGAGACCCGTCACTCCCTCGATCCAGTGCCATGTAGATTGATTGGACGCCACTCCCTCGAGACAGTGGCATGTCGCCTCAAGCGCGTCACGCGCCAAAGGTCGCGCGCCAAAGGTCACGCGCTAAAGGTCACGAGCCCGCAGTCCATGAGCTTCCGCAGCGCCGGTGCCGTGCGCGCGTCCGCCAGCAGCGCGCGCAGCTTCTCGGGCGTCTCCTGCGCCTCGCGCAGCTGCTGCATCAGCGCGCCGTCCGACAGCAGGCGCAGCAGCTCCGGGTCCGCCAGGATGCGCTGCACCTGCGCCTCCTCCTCCGGCGCGCGCGGCATGTCGGCCAGCGCGGCGCGGCGCGCGGCGTCCAGATCCACGACGGCCGCGGGTTTGGCAGCTGGCGATGCGCGCGGCTGGTCTCCGGCGTCCGCGGCCTGCTGCCCCATCTGCTTGCGGCCGGCGGGCGGGTCAGCGCTCGAGAGAGCGAGCGAGCGAGGCGCGGCGAGGGACGCACCTCCTCGAAGTGCGCGCCGATGAAGGCCATCCAGTCGCGCAGCATGGCCGACACGGCCGCGTCACCCTGGTACTTGAGCGCCGCGGCGCGTGGGTCCGCCTGCAAGTCCGCGATCGCCTGCGAGAACGCCGGGTGGCGCAGCGCTGCGGCGGCTGCGCGTCAGCTCTCGGCTAGCAGACCGCCAGGCGGCCGGCGCACGCACCCGCTGACAGCCGCGGGTCGCGCGCCAGCTTGGCGAAGAAGCGCTCGTTCATCCACTCGGCCGCGTCCGGCGGCGCCGCGCTGCGCATGGCCGCCTGCACCTCGGGCAGCACGAGCGCCGACGCCTCGGCGGCGGCCTCCGCCGGCGGCTCGACGATGCGCAGCCGCTCCTCGCGCTGCTTGTCGGCTCGCGCGCGGCCGTCAGTCGCTCCCTCTCCGCCTTGGCACGCTGCAGCGCGGCCACGCACCGACGACGGACGGCGCGGCTCGGCCGGCGCTGCCGCCTTGGCCGGCGCCGCCGCCTTGGCCAAGAAGCCCCTCTTGAGCCCGTCGCCGAAGCCCTTGCGGCTGCGCGCGCGCTCGCCGGCGCGGCGCTTCTCGTGCCTCGCGCGCGCCGCGACCGCCACCATCTCGGCCATGAGGCTCTCGGCGTCCGCCGAGCCACCCGTGCGCCGCTCCTCGCACTGATTGTCGCTCTCCAGCGGCGGCGGCGCGTCCGCGTCGTCCGCGTCGGCCCAGAGCGCCGGCGGCTCCTCCTGCTCCCACTCCGCCTCCTTGCCTCGTCCCCGCTCGTCGCTGCGCGCCGGCAACCCGCGCGCGACCTCCATGGTCCCGCCCCGCGCCGCGCCGCCCGCGCGTCGGATACTGCGCGCGACTCACACCCCAGCGCGGCGGTTCGCCCAAAGATCGCGCCGCGGCCCGCCCGTCCGCCCGCCCGTCCGGCCGGCCGGCCGGCGCGGTCACTCCGCCGAACATGGGGCTACCGCCGCGCGCCGGCGGCTTCTGCGTCGCCTGCGGCAGCAGGAACGTCGCGCCGCTCGCGGTCTCGGCCGCCGCCGCAGAGCCGCTCGTGCAGTGCCGCGGCTGCGGCGTCGTCTCGCCCGACTTCAGCCGCCGCCGGCCGCCCGAGGGCCGCCGCGCGGGCTGCGAGCCGCTCGACGCCGCCGCCGCGCACGCGCTGGCCGCCCGCCTGCTCGAGGCGCTCGCGCAGCCGGCCGTGCGCCAGCGCCAGCGCGCCGCCCTCTCCGCCGGTGCGTGCGGGCGCTCGCCCTCGCGCTCGCGCTCGCTCTCCGCCCGCCTGACGCTCGCGTCCACGGCCTCGCGCGCTCGGGCCGCGCGCCGACAGCGCGGGGCGACGCCGTCGCCTTCTGCCGCGTGCGCCTCCCGCTCTCGCGCCCCGCACGCGCGGACGGACGCAAACTGACGCGGCCTGCGCGCGGCTCGACAGGCGTTCCTGCCGGCGGCGACCGAGGCGCTCGCGGCCGCGGCCGCCGCCTTCGGGTTCTCCGCCGGCGCCGAGGGGGCGGCCGCGGCGCTCGAGGCGCTCGCGGCGCTGGCGCGCGCCGATGCCGAGCTGGCGCGGCAGCTCGCGGCGCTGCGGCGCGCGCTCTCGCCTTCCGGCGACTGGGTCGAGCACGACCGCGCGGCCGAGCGGCGCGAGCAGCTGCGCCTCGAGCAGCAGCGGCGCGAGCAGCAGCGGCGCGAGCAGGACGCGCGCCTGGCGGCCGAGGCGGCCGCGCGCGCCGCCGCGCACGCCCGCCGCCGCGCGCACAAGCTCGCGCGCGGCCTGGACCCGGACGCGGCGCGGCCGCCGGCGCTGGTGGCGGCGCCCGCGCCGCTGGTGGCCGCGCCCGAGGGCGTGCGCGTGCGCCTGCGCGTCGACGTGCGGCTCTCTCAGCGGCGCCGCTGGTTCTTCAACGGCGAGCCGCTGGCCGACGCCGACGCCGGCGGCCCGAGAGACGCGCTCCGCGCCGGCGCGGCCCGCTGCACGCTGGTGCTGCGGCGCGCGTGCGGCCGCGTGGCCGGCGCCTACCACTGCGAGTGCGACAACGACGACGGCCGCGTCGTGACGCCCGTGGCGCGCGTCGAGGTCGTGAGCGCGCTGCGCGCCGAGCGCCTCGCCGCGCGCGAGCTGGCGGCGCAGGCGGCGCAGACGGCGCAGGCGCCGCTCGCGCTCGAGGTCGGCGGCCGCGCGCTCCTCGCGGTCGCGGGGACCGGCGTCTCGCTGCTGGCGGCCGACTCGCTGGCGCCCGTGCGGCTCTCGCCGGCCATCGGCGCGGCCGGCGGCGGCCCCGCGCTCGCGTGGAGCGCGGACGCGCAGACGCTCGCGGTCGTGACCGCCGCCGAGGCCCCGGGCGTCGCCCAAGTCGCGCTCTTCGCCCTCGAGGCCGCCGGCAGCAGCACGGCCGGCGGCAGCGGCACGACCGGCGGCGCACTGGCGGCGCGGCCGCTGGCGACGCAGGCCGTGGCGCTGGGCGGCGCGCTGGCCGGAGGGGTGCGCGCCGCCGCCTTCGCCGATCGCGGGCGCCTCCTGGCGCTGAGCGACCTGCGCCTCGGCGTCGCCGTGCTGGCCGTCGACCGCGCGCCGCCGCACTCGCCCTCGCGGCCGCAGCTGCGCCTGCTCGTCGCCCATCGCCCGCCCGGCGGCGCGCGCGTCTCTGGACTGGCAGCGGCCGCCGAGGCGCCGGCGCTCGCGCTCACGCTGCACCGCGCGCCGCACGTGGACGTGCTGCGCCTCGCAGGCGCCGGCGCGGCCACCGCGCGGTGGCGGCGCCACTCGCTCGCGCTGGCCGCGCACCTGGCGGCCGTGGACCGCGCCGGCCTGTTCGCGGCGGTTGCCGAGGCCGCGGGCTGCCTGCGCTCCTGGATCGCCGTCGTCAACCTGCACACGCGCGCGAGCGGCCCGGCCGCCGCCAGTCTAGCCCGAGACGGAGACGACGAGCCGCCGAGGCCGCGGCGGCGGTTCGCGGCGCACGTGGGGCCCGTCTCGGGCCTGCGGTGGACCGCCGCGTCCGCGCTGCTGCTCTCGAGCGGCGCCGACGGCTTCGTGCGCGTCTGGGACGTCTCGGGGCCGCCGCCCGGCGCGCCGCTGCTCGCGCAGTTCCACGCCGGCGAGCGCGTGCTGCACCTGGCGCTGCTGGCCGCCCCGGCCGCGGCTGCAGCCGAGGCGCCGGCGCCGGCGCTCGCGACCGTCGTGCGCACGCCGACGCGCAGCCGGCCGCGCGGCGCCACGCTGCAGACGCACGCGCTGCGGCCGCTGGCGGCGCTCGAGGCCTTCCGCCGCGAGCAGCAGCTCGGAGACGCCGCCGCGCAGGTACAGCGGCTCTGGAAGGGCCGCCGCACGCGCGCGGCGCTGGCCGAGCTGCTCGGCGAGCGCGCGCGCCGCCGCAGGTAGCGCGCGCGCCGCCGCAGGTCCCAGCCGGCCTCGAGGCCAAAATTAGCGCCTGCGAGTCGACCCGAAGCCAGCCGGGACGAGCAGAGGCGGCCGATGGAGGAGCGGCGCGCGTCGTCGCTGCTGTCGCTCATCGCGGCGCGCGCGATCGTGCCCGGGGGCGGCCGGCCGGCCGGCGAGGCGCTCGAGAGCAAGCGGCAGGCTGAGGAGCAGCAGATGATGTACGCCGTGCGCATGACGTACCTGGCGCCCGGCGTGGCCGACCACGGCCCGGACGCGCTCTTCCTCACGCGCAAGCGCGCGCAGAAGCTCGCGCTCCGCCAGGACAGCGCCGCGGGACTCGCCGCCGCCGCCCACGCCCACGCCCACACCCACTCGCAGTCGCAGCCGCAGCTGCAACTCCACCCGCCAGCGCGCAAGCCCAACGCGAGCGGCGCCGGCGGGTCGGGAGCCGGCGGGCCTGGCGCCGCGGCCGGCGCGCCAGCGACCGAGGCCGCGCGCAAGCGCAGCCGCAGCCCCGGCGAGGACGCCGCCGGCTGCCGGTCGACGTGGGAGCCGCGGTTCCAGGCCGGCTGCCACTTCTGGCAGTGCCTCGAGACCGGCGAGTGCCGCGTCGACGCGCCGGCAGCCGCCCAGCCGCGCAGTGGACTTCGCGGTCGGCGGGGACCCGGCGCCGCGGACGCAGGTGCGGACGCGGACGACGACGACAACCCGCCCTTCCCAGAGAGCTTCGCCTTCCTGGCGGGATCGGGACCCTGCTAGCCGAGTCGCGGCGTGGAAAACAGCTCAGTCGCCCACCCTCGTGGCTTTGCCAAGTCATTGCGCTCGTCTCGCCCCCTGTGCCGCCGGCCAGCACCTAGTACACCTTGGTGACCTCCGAGACGTCGCTGTCCGCGCGCTCGCGCTCGCGCTCGTCCTCGCGCTTGTACTCGCTCGCCACCAGCTCGCGCAGCTTCTGGGTCTCCTCGGCCGACATCTACGCCCCGAACGCCCGAGCCAACCGTCAGCCCCGAGTCCTCCGCCACCGCCCGCGGATGCGGCTGTAGCCGTCGGCCGTACCTTGTACGGCGCGTAGTCCTCGCTGGGGAACTGGCGGTTCTCCACGTCCTCGCGGTAGTCCTCCAGCCCGAGGCGGATCTGCTCGCCCACGGCCGCGTAGCGCTTGCAGAACTTGGGCACGTGCTGCGCGTGGTGCGGGTGCTGCAGCATCCCCATGAGGTCGTGGAACACGAGCACCTGGCCGCTCGTCTCGGGCCCGGCGCCGATGCCGATCGTCGGGATGCGCAACAGCTCTGTCACGGCCTTGGCCACGGGCGACGGCACGCACTCGAGCACCACGGCGAACGCGCCGGCCTCCTGCACGGCCAGCGCGTCCTCGATGATCTGCTTGGCCTGCGCGGCTGCGCACCGCATCGCACCGCACTGGTCAGCGGCCATGCACCACCTCCGAGGCCTCGCGGCCGAGCCCGCGCGCTCTGCCACCGCCACGCCACGCACCGGTCCGGCCCTGCGCGCGGAAGCCGCCGAGCACGCTGATGTGCTGCGGACGGAGCCCAACGTGCCCCATGACGGCGATGCCTCCGTCCACGATCGTCCGGACTGCGGCGCGACGCAGAGAGCGTCAGTCCTGCGGCCGGTGCCCGAACGGCCCACAGTCGTGGCGCGTACTCGTCTTGGCGCGCTCCCGGCCGCCCTCGATCTTGACGCAGTCGGCGCCGCCCTCCTGCGCCAAGGCCGCGCGCCAGTCGGTCCGTCAGCCCGTCCGGCCGTCGATCCGTCCGTCGGCCCGTCAGTCCGAGGCGACCCGCGACCGCGTACCTTGAGTAGGCGCTGCGCGTTCCGCAGTGCCTCGAAGGGCGAGCCCTCGCACGAGCCGAAGGGCATGTCCGTGACGATCAGCGGCCGCGAGGCCCCCCTGCCGCACCACAGACGCGGTCGTTACTCGGGCGATCGCCCACCCACCCGCCGCACAAACCGAGCGCACGCACCGCTTGACGGCGCGCGTGTGGTGGATCATCTCCTCGAGCGTCACGGGGATCGTCGTGTCCATTCCCTGCGCGCGCGGCGGTGAGCGGCGCGCCGGCGGTCAGAGGCGGCGACCGCGCGCGCACGCACCAGCTCGACCATGCCGAGCGAGTCGCCCACGAGCAGCACGTCGAAGCCCGCGAGGTCCACGTGCACGGCCGACGGGTAGTCGTAGGCCGTGACCATGGTAATGGGCTTGCCTTTGCGCTTGAGCACGCCGATGTCCAGCGTCGACACCTTGCGCCGCTCCAGCAGCTTGAGCGTGCGCGCCGCCGCCGCCGCCTTGAACGGCCGCTCGCCCCCGCCGCCGCTGCTGAACGCGCGCAGCAGGCGGGCAGCAGGCGCGGCGTCGCCGCGGCGGAGCAGCGCGAGCGCGAGCGCGCGGGTGCGGAGCGCCATGTTGCCCTCGGTGATGGGTGGCAGGATTTGACTTGAACTAGGAGTGTCGACGACAGCGAGCCAAGATCACCAAGCGGCATGCACTCTTGTCACGGAGTGATTGCCAACAGCGCTCCACAACTATTGACCGGCATTCCTTGGCGGAGGATACTGCGTCTCCTGACAAGTGCTCCGCGGTCGCGCAGCCGTCGACGCCGCCGACGTGTCGCGCGTCACGCCGGCCGTCTAAACGCGCGAGTTGGATGAGTTGAGTGTGGCTGCTCGCCTCGCCTCGCCTCGCCTCGCCTCGCGCTCGCCCGTCGACGCCGCGGCTCACTCCGCGACTGCCCGCCTGCCGCCGACCCCGCGCGTGCCGTACCTCACCTCCCTCGCCTCGCCTCGCCTCGCCTCGCCAGTCCCGAGATGCTGCAGCGCGCCGTCGCCGGAGTGGCCAAGCCCGCCGCCGCGCGCGCCTTCTCGTCCGTCCCGCCCTTCCACATCGCCGTGCCCGTGCACGACCTGGAGGAGGCCAAGGCGTTCTACGGCGGCGTCCTGGGCTGCGAGGAGGGCCGCTCGTCCGCCCAGTGGCAGGTACGGCTGGCTGCTGGTCGCTCGGACCCTGCACCGACGCTCGTACTGACGCTGACGCTGCCGACGCCGCTCCCCTCAGGACTACAACCTGTTCGGCCACCAGCTCGTGGTGCACCAGGTCTCCAAGGACTACCGCGGCGCGGACTTCTACAACCCCGTGGGTGCGTCCGTCGCCACGCTCGCCTGCCGTCGCCAGCGACTCCGCCGCGACTGACCAGCGTGCTCTCACCCCTTCCCCTTCGCCGCCCACAGACGCGGACTACGTGCCGGTGCCGCACTTCGGCGTGGCGCTGACGGTGGACGCCTTCCAGGAGCTGGCCGCGAGCGTCAAGGCGCAGGACGTGCCCTTCGTTGTCGAGCCGCACCTGCGCTTCGTCGGGCGGAAGGGCGAGCAGTGGACCATGTTCTTCAAGGACCCGAGCGGCAACAACCTCGAGTTCAAGGCCATGACCACGCCCGAAAACCTGTTCGCCAAGTACGTCGAGGAGTGAGCAGGTCGCCGCCGCTACCGCGACGCGCTCGCTCTTGTCATTTCGAAATACACTCGCATTGCCACCGCCCGGGTGGTCGATCGATCGGCCGTCAGGCATCTCCACCGTCCACGTCATCCGGCTCAAAGTCGCCGAACTCGTCGGCGCCGACGCTGTCGCTGTCGCTGTCGCTGCCTCGGTCGCTACCGCCTTCCTCCTCCGCCTCCGCCGCCAGGCGCTCCTTGTGCATCTCCACCGCCGTCGTGTACATGCCCAGATACATCTTGTCGTCCGCGTGCGCGTCGGTCGCGACGGGTGGCGGCAGCTCCGCCAGCTCCTTCTCGACCCACGCGGTCGCCCCGACCGTGTCCGCCCATACGCCCAAGTTGGCGCAGCAGTAGACGAACGCCTCCTCGATCGACCCGGACCGCGGCTCCTTGATGTCGTCCACGTACTCAACCACCTGAACGAACGTCTCGTGCGCCGCCAGGAACACGGCAACGAACGGGTTGAGCGCGAATGCGCGCCTGAACGCGGCGCGTACGACGTCCTCGGAGGAACCGGTCTCCTCCAGCACCTCCCACGACACGTACTCGAGCACCACCCGGCAGTAGGCCAGCACGGCCGAGTCGCCGCTCGAGCACTTGTCCAGCAGTGCGCGTGCCTCCTCGCCGCGTCCGTCGTCGATCAGCGCGCACGCGAGGCCCTCGCGCGAGCGCGCGGTGTCGCTTGGGTCTAGTTGCATGCACAGCTCGTAGTTCTTGATACCGCGGTCCGGCAACCCGGCGTCACAGCACGCCTCGGCCAGCTGCTTGAGTATCCTGGCGAGCGAGGCAGACGCCGGCATTAGCAGGTAGGCAGGTAGGCAGGCAGACGGACAGACAGACAGACAGACAGACAGACAGACAATACGCACCGCAGGTACTCGCGCGTCTCGGTGCGCTCGCCGAGTCGGCCCTCACTCTCCATCTGCGCGAACAGATCAAAGGTCTCGACCGGTCGGGGGAACTCGTTCCCGCACTCGTCCAGCTCGCCCGCCGCGATGCGCGCCAGCAGCGCCGCGGGACGTGCCGCACCCTTGAGCTTCCACTGCTCAGGCGGCGTCGGTCCCTTGCGTGCGGCCGGCTTTGGGGGCGGCGCATGCACCGGGAAGGCGCGCAGCTCACGCAGCTTCTTGTCGGCCGCGCGCTGCAACTGCACCACGCGCAGGCGCCGCCGACCGAGTGCCTTCTTGTCCCTGCTGGACTGCATACTGTCCGCCGCAGACTGCGCAAACGCCTGGGCCGCGCGCCCGTTGCCGCGCGCCGCCTTCTTCCTGCGCTTCGCTCCCATGTCTTTCTGTGCAGCAGCAGTAGCGCAATACGTCCTTTGAGCTGCTAGGCTTGATTGGCTAGCCACTCCTCGCGCCTCCGAGCACAATCCAGTACATGTAAGGTCGAATGTAGGCTATTTGACAGACATTCTGTTCATTCGCTGAACGAAGTGCATTGCTCACACAAATCAGTACAAAAGAACACAAAGCAGTACGCTGCCAAAACCTGCTAAATTCGATCGCTCATCTTCCCATGTTTACTGCTTTCAGTATGCGAAAGAGTGCAGGACGTGCTGCCTTTATCAAGATCGGGCATTCCAAAATATGACTTCATCTGCACACATTCAGTCAAGAATAGTTCAATAGACAAGAACTCCATCGACTTGAATAGCAGTCCCTCGCTTGTAATAGTGGCCTGCTCGAAAGCAGCAGTCATTCTATACAAGAGAGTGAACGTATTGGCAAGCATTCCATTATACTAGTGTTTTGTAGTCATGTCGAGGCGGTGGCCGCGAGCGGCTCATAGCGCGGCGGGCAAAGGAGGCCAAGCGACCGGCGAGCGACCGAGCGAGCGATCATGACGCTGCTGACGACCCGGCGAGTCGCCGCGCGCTGCGCCAAGTCGCTCGCGGGCACGCGCACTTTCGCGGCGCCAGCCAAGGGCAAGGGTGGCGGCGCGTCCGCCGTCGTGGAGGAGGAGGTGGACTTGACGCGCTTCGTACCCGTCAACATCTACAAGGAGGGCACGCACCCGGAGCTGAAGGACCCGAAGGAGTACCCCGAGTGGCTGTTTACGCTGCTGGACACCAAGCCACCTCTCGGCGAGCTCGAGCGCACGGGATTCGACAACCTGCCGCTGGAGGAGCAGCGCCGCTACCTGACGCTGGCCAACCGCCGGTTCGTCAAGCAGAACAACGCCGCCAAGGCCAAGAAGTAGGATCCGCCGTCGCGGGACGTGCCAGTGCGGACATCGATGCAGACACTGGGCGCCGATTCGGACGCTGGCGCGCGTGCGGACGGGGCTGCGGCCCGATATAGAGCGCGTTGCAGACAAATGTCTATCTTGGCGTTGAGGAGTCGGCAAAGGAACGCATGCATGTGGTCGCGAGCTAATCACGCACGAGGGAGTGGCGCCGCCGGCGCCGACGCCTCGCCAAAAGCTCGGGGCACCCTCGCTCTCACTTGGGGCGTCGCCGGACGCCTCACTCGGTGGCGGGGAAACCGCCGGGGACGAGCTGGCAGCCACGGCAGAGGTGAGTACACACTTGCCGCACAGCAGCCACACAGACGACGACGTACCATGCACACGTTGTTGCCGTTGAGCAGTACCTGGTCCAGCTTGACCTCGCGCTTTCCCTCAGGCGTGATTTCGCTGCGCAGTGCCACGGAGGTGAGCACCAGCCAGCCAGCCGCCTCGAGAGCGGGTCAGCGCGCTACGTACTACTCGGTCACATCGTCGAGCACCATGTCTGGGCGGAGCGCGCACGCACACGAGGTCAGTAGTCGCCTGCGGTCCCTGACGCGCGGTGCAGGGGGAGTGCACGTACTGACGTAGTCGTCGAAGCCGCGCAGCGTGCCGAGGAACTCCTTGTCGCCCTTCATGACGATCCACAGCCGCGAGCCGATGCACTTGTCAATGAGCTCTGCGCGCGCATGAGGGTCGCGCTGAGTGCATCAGACACTGTCCCTCGCTCGTCCCTCACGGCGCGTCCATCCGCGGCGCCACGTACCGAGCGGGAGGATGCGTCCTTGCGCCATGGCCGCTGCTCGCTGCGCTGCCTGCCTGCCTGCCTGCCTGCCTGCCGGTCTGCCTGCCGGTCTGCCTGCCGGTCTGCCGGTTGGCAGGCGAGCAGGAACTTGGAGTGGTCCACACGGATATTCCATGGAGTGGTCCACACGGATATTCCATGGAGTGGTCCACGTATATAGTCAACTCGAGGGTTTGTGCGTTTGCCAGTTTGCGGAGCTGCGCGTTTACGCCGACCGACAGGCGCCATGGAGCAGGCGGCGGACGCGGAGGAGCAGGCGCACTACGAGGCCGTGCTGCTGTCCTTCCGCGAGTATGAGGCCTTCGCGCTGCGCGAGATCTTCCGGCGCAAGAGGCACCTGCAGGCGCTGCCCGTGGACATGCAACGCCGCCTACCGCCGGCGTCCACGCTACGCAACCTCCACCACTTCGTGGTGCGTCCGCGCCGCGCAGCTCCGCCGCTTGGCGGGCCGCCTGGACTGGCGCTGACCCCGGAGCGCTGCGCTGCCCACAGAACGCGGCGCACCACAACCAGGTCTTCCTCGAGCGCGTCGTGCAGGCGCAGCTCGCGTCCGGTCCACCCGTGCAGCTGCCCGAGGTGACGCCCCAGTCGCCGCTGCGCAGCCCCGCGCGCCACGTATCCAAGCTCAAGAGCACGCTGCACCAGTTCGTGCGCGACTGGTCTGAGGAGGTACGTCCCGCCCGCGCGGCCGCCGACGGACTGGTCGCGTGCCGCCGCCGACTGACTGGCCGCACGCGGTCGCAGGGCAAGAAGGAGCGCGACATGTGCTACGCGCCGATCGTCAAGGAGCTACGCCGCGTGCTCCCCGTGAGCGCGGCCAACCGGTGCGTGCGCTCGCTGAGCTCGCCTCTGACGCGCTGGCTGACGTACTGCGGCCGCTATGCGTGCAGGAACCAGCAGCGCGTGCTTGTACCCGGCGCCGGACTCGGGCGGCTGATGCTCGAGATCGCGGCCAAAGGTCGGCTGCCAATGCCCGCTATCCGCATCGGCGGGGGGCACTGACACGCTCCCTCTGCGCGCCGCACGCAGGCTACGCGACGCAGGGCAACGAGTTCTCGTACCAAATGCTCTTCGCCAGCAACTTCATCCTGAATTGGTGCGTTCCCGCGGCTGCCGTTGACCAACGACCGGCCACTGCTGACTGATGACCGACCGCGCGCGCAGGGCGACGCAGCCGGGTGAGTACGAGATCCACCCGTGGATCCACAACCCGTCGAACGCGCTGTCCATCACAGATCTGCTGCGGCCCGTAGCCGTGCCGGACACGTCGGCGGCGCAGCTGCTGGGCATCGACCAGGGCAACCAGCCCGATTTCTCCATGTGCGCGGGCGAGTTCCTCGAGGCGTACGCCGGCGACAAGGGTGCGGCGCACGGTGGTCGCTGGTGTGGTCGTAGTGGCGCGCTGACGCGCGTTGGCTCTTGCTGCGGCCAGAGTGCTGGGACTGCATCGTGACGTGCTTCTTCATCGACGCGGCGCCAAACGTGATCGAGTACATCGCCGCGTTCGAGCGGATGCTCAAGCCCGGCGGCTACTGGATCAACCTTGGTCCGCTGCTCTACCACTGGCAGGATGGTCGCGGCGAAGACGACGAACGCTACGAGCAGTCGGTGGAGCTGTCGTTCGAGGAGATCAAGCACGTCATGGGCACCTACAACCTGCGCGTCCTGGTACGTCCTCGCGCTTGCCGGCCGCCTGCCGGTCGTCTGTCGATCGCACTCGGACCCACTCACGCTCCCGTGCACTGCAGAAGGAGTCCCAGCGCGAGTGCCACTACACCAACAACGTCAAGAGCCTCATGCGCACCGTCTACAACTGCGTGTTCTTCACGGCCGTTAAGGAGGTCCCGCGCGCCTGAGTGCCGCCAGCTCTCGCCGCAACGCGAACTCAACACGTACAGCGATTGCCAACGCGCTACTTTGTGACTCCCTTCCGCTCTCGCGTCCGCCTGCGGCCCACCGCCTCAGTCCAGATCGGTGTCGTCGAAGTCGTCCGCGAGCGGCTTGAGCGCCGCCGCGTGCACCGGCGCCTCGTCGCCGATGCGGTCCATCTCAGGCGCGTCCAGCTCCATCTCGCTCTTCATCTGCATTTTCAGCCGCGCCTGCACCTGCCGCATGCTGCTGGCTGACGGCCCGCCCGCCGCGGACGCGCGCAGGTCGCGCGGCGGCGTCTCCATGTTGCTGCTACCGCTGCCTGTACGCGAGTGTTTCTCGATCTGGACCGACCTAGTGCTCGCTTGCGTTAGAGCTACTTTTGTGTCTGGAGTAGTATTGTGAAGTACCCTCAAGAGCGTCGCGGGGTTTCCCCCTGATCCTAGACAACGCGATCCTGGGCACACGGAGCGAGCGCGCAGGCCGGGAAGAAGAAGAGCGAACTCGACGCGATGGACCGGCTGCAGCGGCTGTTCGGCAACCTCCCGGGTCTCCCTGGCCAGGGCGGCGCGGGCATGGACGGCCCGCTGGTGGACACGGCCGAGAAGGTGCACATCTCGTCGCTGGCGCTGCTCAAGATGCTCAAGCACGGTGCGTGGTGCGCGGCGGCGGAGGGACGCTGGCTGTCGAGCGAACTGGCCGATTGGCACTAACCGGCTGACCGGCGGCGGCGGTGACGGCAGGGCGTGCGGGCGTGCCGATGGAGGTCATGGGTCTGATGCTGGGCGAGTTCGTGGACGACTACACGGTGAACTGCATCGACGTGTTCGCGATGCCGCAGAGCGGCACAGGCGTGAGCGTGGAGGCCGTGGACCCGGTGTTCCAGATGAAGATGCTCGAGATGCTCAAGCAGACCGGCCGCGCCGAGATGGTCGTGGGCTGGTACCACTCGCACCCGGGCTTCGGCTGCTGGCTCTCCGGCGTGGACATCAACACGCAGCAGAGCTTCGAGGCACTCAACCCGCGCGCGGTGGCCGTGGTGGTGGACCCGATCCAGAGCGTCAAGGGCAAGGTGGTGATCGACGCCTTCCGCCTGATCAACCCGCAGCTCATGATGATGGGGCAGGAGCCGCGCCAGACCACGTCCAACATCGGGCACCTCAACAAGCCGTCCATCCAGGCACTCATCCACGGGCTCAACCGCCACTACTACTCGATCGCCATCGACTACCGCAAGAACGAGCTTGAGGAGCAAATGCTCATGAACCTGCACAAGAACACGTGGAGCGACGGGCTCGTGCTCACCAAGTTCGAGGACCACGCGCAGGCCAACGAGGCCACAGTCGCGAGCATGCTGGCGCTCACGGAGCAGTACAACAAGCGCGTGCAGGAGGAGGAGGACAAGACGCCCGAGGAGCTCGAGGTGCTCAACGTCGGCAAGCTCGACCCGAAGAAGCACCTGGAGGCGGACGTGTACGACCTCATGGCGCTCAACACGGTGCAGTGCCTCGGCGCCATGCTCGACACGATCGTCTTTTAGGCAGCGGCTGCCTCGGAGCGAATGGAAGGCGCCCGTCATGACGTGCGCATTGGCGGCGCATTGGCCATTCTCTCGTTGGCAATTGGTTGGTTCACTCGTTGGTTGGCGTTCTCTATCGGATGGCCAGCGCGCGGACAGACGCGCGGCCGCCTACCGCAGCTCGTCGACCTTGACGGGCCGGTTCTCGGCCAGCGATTTGTTGGCGGCCAGTGCGAGCAGCAGCGCCTCGCGGCCGTCGTGGCCGCCCACGGGCGGGGCGAGCGCCCCCCCAGAGGCGCAGACGCGCAGGAAGGCCTCCATCTCGGCGACGTAGGCGGGCATGTAGCGCTCGAGGAAGAAGTGCAGCGGCGGGTCGCGACGCACGCCGGCGGCCGTGGCGAGCGTCACGGCGTTGGCGAAGTTGTTGTCGCAGGCGACGGAGCCCTTGGCGCCGAGCGCCTCGACGCGCTGGTCGTAGCCGAAGGCGGCCTCGCGCGCGTTCTCGATGCAGGCGAGCACGCCGCCCTTGAAGCGCAGCAGCACGACGGCCGAGTCGACGTCACCCGCGGCCGCCGCGTCGGCGCCGACGGCGCGCGCCATAGCGAAGACCTCGTCGACCTCGTCGCCGACGAGGAAGCGCGCCATATCCAGGTCGTGGATGGTCATGTCGCGGAAGAGCCCGCCGGAGGTCCGAAGGTACTCGAGCGGTGGCGCGCACGGGTCGCGGCTCGTGATGCGCAGCGAGGCGAGCGCGCCGATCTCGCCGCTCGCGATCGCGTGCTTGACGCGCGCGAAGTTGGCGTCGAAGCGCCGGTTGAAGCCCACCATGAGCGCCACGCCGGCGCGTGCGACGGCCGCGAGCGCCGCGTCCACGCCCGCGAGGCTCAAGTCCACGGGCTTCTCGCAGAAGACGTGCTTGCCCGCGGCCGCAGCCGCCGCGATCTGCGCCGCGTGCATGCCCGTGGGAGAGCAGATGACCACGGCGTCCACCTCGGGGTCGCTCAGCACCTCGGCCGCGTCCAGCGTCCAGCGCGGGATGCCGAAGCACGCGGCCGCCGCCTCAGCCGCGCCGGCCGCCGGGTCCGCCACCACGGCCACGGCCGCGCCAGCGCGCACCAGGCTCTGCGCGTGCACCTTGCCGATGCGGCCGGCGCCGATGATGCCCACGCGCAGGCGCCGCTCCGGTGCGGCGGGGGGCGACGGCGAGTTGTGCATCACGAGCGGGCGGGTGGGCGGGCGGGCGGGCGGGCAGGGGGGAGCGACGGGAGCGCCTCCGGGCGGACAGGCACTCTCGCGAATGGCGCGTCGCCGCCGTCGCATCGCGCGCCGCCGTCGGTCGTCTGGAGCGGCTCACGAGCATATACTGAAATGATAACGGCTGGCGCGTCACAAACATAATCATTCCAGAGCTTTGCCCAATCATGAGGCGAATGATGGCAACGAGGTACTGAATAGAGACGATGCAACGTAAACGTTGAACTATTGTCGCCGAGTTGCGCACATTCCGGTGCGTCGCGGCTCAACAAACCCAAGCGCGCCGCCGAGTGCCCGACGCCGGCGGCTGCGGTCAGGACTCGACGGCCGCCAGCGTCGCAGCGCGCGGACCAGAGCCTGAGTATGCGAGCGCGGCTTCGCACTGGCGTCGGCGCTGCTGTGGCGGCAGCACGCGCGTCGCGGCGGTATTGATAGCGCGCGCCGGTGGCCGCAAATAGCCCTCGCGCGGGCTCTCGCCCAAGCCACGCGACTCCTCCCGCCCTCGCGCTTAGCAACGCCGTGCAGCGCGGATGGAGCAGCGATAGCCGCGGCTGGCGACGCGACGCGACGCGGGAGACCGGCGGGATGGCGACGACCGCGGGCGGAGGCGGCAGCGCCGT
>JAADYC010000174.1:0-32930 GCA_023338135.1 Phytopythium kandeliae | reverse complement strand
GTCGCCGCCTTGGGAGCCCGAGGCACTACGAGCTGCTCGCGCTCGCGCTCGCGCTGCTTGTCCTCCCGCCGCCGCGCGCGCTCGTCGAGCTCAGCGCGCCGCGCCTCGTGCGCCTGGACGGCGGCCTGGAACTCGCGCTCCGACCGCTGCAGCTGCCGCTCGTAGGCTGACGCGGCCGCTGCCGGCGCCGGACTCGCCGGCGCAAGCGCCTTCTGCGCCGGCAGCTCGGACGCGCTCGCCAAGGCAGAGACCGCCGCCGCCGCGCGTGCCGCTCCCGCGGAGGACTCGCTCGCCTTCGCGCTTGGCGGCTGGGAGCGTCGGCGCTCGTGCTCGCCTCGCTCGCCTCGCTCGCCTCGCGCATGCAGCTCGCGACCGGCCGCTCGCTCGCTCGCCGCGCTCGCCCCCGCCTCGAGCTGCTCCTGCTCCCGCTCGTGCTCCCGCTCGTGCTCCCGCTCCTGCTCCCGCTCCTGCTCCTCCTCTTCCTGCGCGTTCACGAGCAGCTCGAGCAGCTCCGTGACGAAGGCCTTGGCCTCCTGCCGCAGCTCGTGCCCGGCGCGCAGCCACGAGACGAAGGCCGAGCGAGGCGCCGCGAGCGTCTGCCGCAGCTGCGCGCGCGTCTTGCCGCGCAGCGCGCTCGCGTGCGGCTGCTGGTGCGACCACGCGTGCCGCACCCGCGCGCGGCCGTGGAGGAACGGGTCGACGCTCGAGGGCGGCACGAGCGCGTTCTCGACCGACTGCACGAGCACGAGCGGCGCGTCGATGTCGCCCAGCAGCGGCGACAAGTCGACGTGGTGCAGCGCGCCTTGGCACACGCGGATGCGGCCGTCGAGCGTGATGGCGTTCGTGACCGCCGTGTAGATGCTCAGCGCCAGGTTCGCGTCCACCCTGCTCAGGTACGCGTCCGAGAAGAGGAACTTGCCGAAGAAGGACACGGGCAGGTCGGGCCGCGACGGCGGGAGGCACGCGAAGACGTTCACGGCGCTGTGCAGCACGGCCGCGAGCTGCGCGTCGACGCGCGCGAAGCCGTTGAGCAGCGTGACGGAGCGCAGGTCGCGGCCGAACGCCTTGCCGTGCAGCGCCGCCAAGCACGCGGCCACGTTCGCGCCGTTGCCGAAGCCCACGAGGTGGAACGGCAGCCCGCGCGTGGGGAACGCCTGCGAGCTCTGCAAGTGCGCCAGCAGCTCGTGCACGCGCTGCGCCGTCCACACGTTGTTGAGCACCACGGGCGAGCCCGGAGGCGCCGCGCCGGCGTCAGCCGGGCCGGACGCCGGGTAGCTCGTGCCCGCCTGCCCCGGCAGGTTGAACACGAGCGCGCGCGCGCCGACGTTGCGCGCCAGCAGCGCGCGCAGGAACACGCGCGTGCCGTCGAGCGTGTCAAACAGGTCGTGGAAGACGACCAAGTTGCACTTGGAGGTCGCGGCGGCCGCGTGCCCGACGACGGCGTACGGGATGCGCGTCACGCCGTCCTCGCACGTGAACACGGTCTCTCCGCTGCCTCCGACGGCCGCGCCCGTCGCCGAGGCGGCCATGAGCCCCGCCGGCGCCGCGAGGCGAGCCATTTGCTGCGTCTGGATGAACCGGCGCGCGGCTTCCTGCTGTCCCGCGCGCGTCAAGGACGTGGCGCCGGCGTCCGATCGCTGCGAGGCGCGAGACGTGGCCTGCTGCTGCCCGTTGGCGTCGCGCCTGCCTCCGATCGGCGGACCGAGCGCGGCCTTCGAGACGCCGCGGGGGAGGCGGTCGGGGTTCAGGAAGCATAGCAGCTCGCGAGTGCCCGAGTCGTGCAGCTGCAAGCGCAGCTTCCATGCGACTGCCTGCAGAGCGGCCAGGAACCTGGCGACGCATGACGAGCGAGCGTTAGTTCGCCTCGAGCTGCCTCGCGCAGGCAGAGCCACTTGTAGAGCTCCTTACCAGTCGCAGAACCGGGCGGCGCATGCGCTGATGGGAGCCACGTTCTCTGGCGTGAAGAGCGCGTTGCGCGCGTGGTCGGCGCCTTTGAGGAGCGTCGCCGGCGTCACTTGGCTCGGGGAGAACTTGTGCAGCGCCGTCACTAGATGCTCCTGCGAGATCGCCCGCTTAAGAGTGCCCGCGTCGCCCTCTTTGCCGAGAAGCAGCACGGAGAGAGCGCTAAAGACCATCGCGACCGCAGGGTGTGGACTCACAAAGCTGTAGAGCTCCGCCGCGTCGCGCTTGGTGATGTTGTGTGCGATAGACTCGACCTGCATCCACACGTGCTGCCACACGTACTCAAGCGAGTCCTCTGGTCCCTGCGACGCGTTCATCTGCCCGCTGCCGTCGCCTTCTTCATCTCCTCGCTCGTCGCACTCGCTCGTAGTCGTAGGAAGCAGCAGCGACGCTGCCGTGTGCGTCGATGCAGCTCGCACGGACCTGCTTTGGCCGCGCCGTCTTTTGCTGACGCGCGCGATCCGGTCGAGCGACCGCATACGCACTTGCTCGATCAGCGAGTACAGCTCGTAACAGTTGGGGCAGACGCGCACCTCCTGGTAGTAGTACCCCGGAAATGTCTGCCCGAGCGGTTCGCCGTCGCCATAGTACGCCTCCGCGAGGTAGTCGCCGTCCTCCCCGTTCTGGTAGCGACGAAGGAAGAGATCAACGAGCTGCTTCTCGGCTCGCGTCTGCGCAATCAGCTTGAAGGGGATCGTGCGGTTTTGCTCGCTAGCGACTGGCGGATCGCCGACTACTCCGCCGTGGCTGTCGCGCTGTTGCCGCTGAGGGGATCCTGGCTTGAGATCGAGCAAACTGTCTCGACGGCCGGCGCTCGCAGCTTGCAGCGCCGCGATGAAAGCGTTCGCAGCGGCAGTGGCGCTCGCCACGCTGCTCTGGCGCTCCTTGCGACTGAATAGCGCGGCGTCCTTGCTCAGTGCGTCCTTACCGACCCTAATACCACTGGCTGCGCTCGGCCCCACAAGTGCGTTCGCCTCCTTGCTGACGCGCAGCATGCGCTTCGAAGCCAAGTCGTGGACTGAGAGATGACAGTAGTCGCCACCGCAGCCTCGCCTCTGACTCGACACCAAGTGAGCGGCGGAGAGTGCGCGCCGCCTGACACGGGAGAGCGTCGACGATAGTGGTAGGAACTGCATCGCCTTGTCCCAGTCGTGTGAGTCACGGAGCTGCACTTGTGGAGAGCTCAACGAGTGGCTCGAGGCGTCTTCGAATGGGTTGAACTCCTTCTGCTGTCGAGGAACGGAGCCTAGCTGCAGGTTCGGCTGCGACGCAGGGAGCAATTGTGCCTTGCGGTGGGGAGTCGGAGAGGCCAGGATGGCGTCGATCAGTTGCTCATCCGGACGTCTAAACTCCTCGACCTTTGCCCGCTGTACAAGGCGCTCGTCGACGGCGTGAGGTCCATTGTAAGTGCCTGCGGCTGACGATTCCTCCGTTATGAGCGCCGGGACGGCGATCGTGTCACATTCCTTGGTTCGCCACAGGTAGAGCTGACCGGAGTGCGTGAGGATGAACAGCGACACGCACCGCACGACACGGCACCTTTTGTTCCGCTCGATGAAGTTAACGTAGCTCTGAACCATGTCGTTCACCGTCACGTTGAGCTTGTTGTCCATACTAACGATCCGCTGCCGGCCGAGCGCGAGGCGGAAGAGCTTGCCCTGCGGCCTCCCACTCTTGTGAAGTCTAAAGCGAGCATGCGAATCAGTCAGTCCGATGGAATGCCATGCACCACTTCCAGTCGTGACTCACGCCGCGGGATGGCTTACATGTAGTCGTGCTCGAAGTTGGCGTAACATGTCGGATCAAGGTCGCCTCGCGGGTAGATAAAGCTGCTGAGGCACGCACGGCCATCGCTTGGTCCAAGCGACCCGAGGAAGGTCGTCAGCTCATGCTCGGTGAAGAACGGCGCCGCGTTCCGCGTCGTGTCGTCGAACCAGCAGACCGCGACGAAGCATGGCGCTCCGTCGCTGACATCTCTGGGTTTCTCGGCGATCTCCTGGAACGACTGGATGACGCTCTCGGTGTTCAGCTTGCGCGGGGTCTTCCGTCGCACGATGCCACTGGAGCTGGTGTAGTACCAGGCCCAGATCTTGTGCTTGTCGATGAAGACGCTGTCGACTATAGGCACTGCGCACTACGAAGACTGTCAGCTTCTCTCTCGCGCACATCAGGTAGGGGAGAGAACGGTATCTCACCTCCCCCTTCTCTCGGTTCACC
The DNA here is from genome assembly GCA_023338135.1 of Phytopythium kandeliae. Taxonomy (NCBI): domain Eukaryota; phylum Oomycota; class Peronosporomycetes; order Pythiales; family Pythiaceae; genus Phytopythium; species Phytopythium kandeliae. The sequence continues at coordinate 28,751 of JAADYC010000174.1, read as the reverse complement.
AACGCAGCACAAACCCACGACCACGGCCGCGCAGTCCGCGCCTCGGTGGGACCGACGACCGGAACATTGTCGCGCACTATCTGGCTGAGAGGCATCCGCGTCTCAATCCCGCCGCTAAACCGCTGGCGCGACCTCAAGCCCCATCGCTTGGCCGCCTCGCTTCGCTTTCTCGACGTTACGGCTGCAGCGCAGCAGCATTTGTATAAATAGCTGATGCCGTGAAGCAGTTCCCTATTCCTGAGCACCTCTGTGCATAGCTTGGTAACTCTCATCCTAGCCGTTAGTGTCCACTCCCACTACACAATCAATGCGGCGAACTCGGTCAAATCTCTGAAGGACGACTGGGTGCGCATCAGTCTCGCTACTCATTCTCCCTCTCCCTCTCATACACACATACACTCATCGCCTGCACCACGTACCCCGTCACGTCTCAATGAGCCAGTCCTCGCCCGCACTGATGCGGGTGCCCAACTGCTTGATCTGCTTCAATCGCTCTTCACAATTGGTCTGGAAGCCGACGAAATCTTGGTGGAACGACTGGCACGCAAGGTTCGCGTTCACACATGTGAGACGCACACTCTCCGCGACAATCGTGCTGGGCACGATCTGTGTGCCGTGAAGCGGGCCGAATGCTGGGATCCCAGGCTTGCAGCGCACTTCAGTTCGGAACATTGAGCCAGCCAGTGGCTGCACGATGATGTGAACGTCATTGAATTGTCCGCGGAGCGTTTGCACGCTGTAGTCGTCGTCGCATTCCTACAAAGAGCAACAGCATCATGCGTCAAGAGCTGAGATGCGGAACCTTATCGCTCGCTCTAGCGACCGCACCTTGAAGATAACGTGAACAAAGTCGTTCCCGATGTGCCGCTTCTTCTTCAGCTGCCCAGGCATTGGCGAGGGGGCCGTAGTTCTTTCAAGAAACGGCACGCTTCCCCCAAATGGTGGTGGATCGCTCGCTTCGTCTCCATTCCGGGATCCCTCGCTTGTGAATGGACCCTCGTCTGGCGGTATCATCATGGTCGCGACGTGGAACACGATCTGTTCAACGCAGACTTAGTGAGATCGAGGTTTCCCAGTAGTCATAACACGCTGCGCAACGTACCTGCGCAATGAAATCCTTGTATACGAGCGCGAACGTGCCGTCGTTGTTGTTTGCCGTATCCAAGCCGCCCGAAAACCCTTCCATCCCTTCAAGCTTCGCGAAGCTGCCCAGTCCTCGAAGGAAACGCAAGTACTGCAGTGACCCGCCAGCGTTCCCAAGCACATCACGCTCGGTAGTTTGCCTACCATGACGTACATACAACACGCCGATCTTGTGGGTCTCGAACTCGGGCGTGCGATCGAGAACGCTAAGCGCAAGTGACAGCGTGGGACCGTTCGTCAGGAGCTGCGGTCGCTTCTCCAGTGTCAAATCGAACAGCTGTATCATCAAGTGCATCGGATCCAACTGCTGAGTTGAAAGATGGTCCCCCGTCTCCGTTCGTGAGCTCGCGCTGGCTTGGAAAAAGCTCCCTGGGATTCGGTCGCCCCTCGCGTGGGTCGCTGAAGCACCGGCAGTTGGGTTGCGGCGTACAAACTCGCTGTCGAGTGAGAATGCCTCAAATTCTTCGCTATCTTGATTCTCGCGTCGCCAATCCAGCATGAACCGTCCTCGTGCGCGGTCTTGGTAACCCGGCGATTGTGCGAAATGATCCCTTGCCTCCTCGCTGTTATCTGCGATGGATACACAGAGTTAGAGCACTACTTCATGTCTTGATCGGAGCAACATCAACTTGCGGGCGGCTTGGTACATACCGTGAGCGCCTTCGACGAAGAAGGACGGAGATCCGCCCACACCGTCGTACGCTGGGAGAGGCGGCAACGATGAGGAGGAAGGGAACGAAACTGTGCGGCGCAGACCGGTTGGTTGCGGCGGAGTCGACATCCCCGGCGATCCCACACGTGCCGAAAACACCCTCGAGTCGAGAGACATCGCGTTCTCTCGAGGTGTTCTTTCTCGATTGTCCGGCGCAACCTTGCTGCTCGGTCGTCCACATGCGAAGGTTGACTCTGTTGGCAGTGAGCGAGCCATCACGATTTCAGTCGAGCGATGGCCCATCCGATCAGCTTTTCCGGCTCCAAATTCCCATGAGGACTCGTGCAAGGGATCGAAGGGCCTCTCCGATGTCGTAGCTTTCGACATTCTTGAGGTATCGCCGACGGTGGTTCCAGCGATAAGCTCTGCGAAATTCGGATCTTCCAGCATATCTTCCCCAGGGTTCAGACGCCAAGTACTTGTCCACGAAGCGCGTCTAACCGTCAGTGTGGCCGTCCCGCTAGCTTGCGACGTGGATATTGTCAAAAGCGCGTCCTTATGCATCCAGGTGCGCGACGTCACATCTGATCCGTTGGCTGGTTGGGGTTCTCCGCGCTTGTTGCACAGAGCAGCAGGGGTCAACGATGAGCGCGTGAGCGCGTGGCACATGAGGAAGTCGATCGCTGAGTCAAGCAGCATCGAGTCCGTTTGCCGACTGCACTTCTGGAGCACGGGCAACGCGATTGATGCTACGCGAATTCGGTCGAGAGTCGAGCTTACAGCGACCAATCGGCACAATAGACGGAGAGACATATACGTCACATGCTTCGGCTTGGCATACTTGAACCCGACGAACAGCAAGTCGACCATTTCCACCGCTTGCTCCACGTCCACCTTGCCGATCGTTGACACAAGATTCCCGAGCATCTCCATAATAATAGCGAACACGTCTGCCCGAAAATCACCATCAATGGTGAGGAAGCACGAGCGCGACGCCTGCGTAACCTCGTGAAGCTGGGTATCAATGACCTCTGGCGTTTTGAATGCCAGCAGACTCAGCGCGTTCGCAGCGGTGTGGATCAACCGCGACTCCTCCTCGAACAGTCGATGCAGCATTGAATTCATTCGACTCCGCTCCTCCCGACGCTTTGGACTGTTTGTCTTGCTCCCGCTGACGTCGACACCTCCTTTCCCCGTCGATCCGGTGAACGAGTGGAAAAAGCCGCCATGAGGTGTCGTGCTGGTGTTGAAACGTGAGAAGACGCGCGCAGTGAAGCCCAGCGCAGATTCCGCCGCAAGGCGTTCAGCTCGAGCGTGCATATCGCCTGACAAACCACTTCCATGAGCTCCCGATGTCGATCCTGGCGTAACACTTCCGTGGGTCATGGACATTGCCACCGGATCGCGGTTTCTGTATCCGCCACCACTCTGACTGGGAGCAGCTACAACGAGCTCAGAACCCGAGTTGTTGTCAGGAGTCGACGAAGACTGCGCAATTTCGTCAAAGAAGTCCTTCTCTGCAACTACAACGCGAGAAGCACCGATGGCGTCCAGAAAGCACCGCATGAGCTGCTGTCGCGCACCGCTGTGCAAATCCGTCGCATAGCTGCCAACGAGTGCCAAGGTCTCCATTCCGAGCACGAGGAACGACGTCTTGGATAACAGAGTCGCGGCTGACAACACACCGGCACTGAACGCGGCGGTAGCATTTCTGGGCTCGCAGTGTCGTGTCGCGGCATAAACACACTTGACCATCTCGGCATCGGTCGTCATTGTCATCACGCGGCGGGACTGCTCCTCCCACGAATCGTCTGGACTATTCTCGCTTGAGCCTCGAAGAATCCGCGCTGCCTCATTTGCCACCGCTGTACGGCCAAATGCTCGGTAGCTGATGCTTGAAATAACTTTCAGCGCAACCTCACTGATGTCCACGTCGCACAGCACGCTGCGGTTCGCCAACATGCGCTGGAGCCCGCTAACTGCCATCCGAAAAAGCGTTGCGTTCGTCTCCGTGCTCACCAGAGTCAGCAGCGCGCGAAGACCGCGTCCAATCGGCACGATGCTCCCCGTCAACATCGCGGTCCGCGGAACGGCTGCGCGCGAGCAGAACAGGAAGCGCGACTTGCGGATCTCGCCATCTTGGTCTTCATGGAAGTCGGTCCTGCCGTCGTCGCCCCCGTCGTTTCTCCATTGCAAATGAAAGTCCGACGTGGCTTCGCATACGCACAGCAGGCACGAGAGAGCGGTGTGGCGGACGTGCCAGTTGCGGTGGGTCTCGACTGTACTCGTCAGGATCTCGTACATACGAAGCGCGCGGCTTGACGGCAAATGGTCGAACCACGACGAGAACAACGAGGCGATGCCGGCAATCGCGTGCTCTTGCGCGTCGTCAAACCGAGCCAGTGTCACTGCCGTCGCCAAAATGTCCAGTAGCAGCTCGAACTTCATGCTGTCCAGATGACGCGCCACGGTAACCAGCAACTCGATGCCGCGGAAGCGCACGACATCGAGCGGGTCGTCGTAGACGTGGTCCAGAGTCGGTACCAGCACATCTTCGATCACACGGTCTTCGCTCACGTGGCGACTAATTGCGAGGTTGGATTCAAGCACGCTGAGTGCTTCGAGGCGTACTTCCACGGGCATACTCTCATCAGCAAAGAATGTCCGCAGCATGGAGGCCAACTGCTGGATCCAATGTGCGTCGTACCCTGGATGTGCCGTGTCGGCGAGGTGGTGCAGCAAGAACAGCCTCGACGACGGCGAGAGGTGCGGGAGGTACTCTTCGAGCACCTGAAAGAATTCGCCAGTGTCTCCAGCGAAGTGTCCGCGCGCCACCAGATCTTCGACCAGCGCCAGCGTGTCCAAGAGCTCTTTCGGCATTCGGGTCTGCTGGATGGTCACAGACTGCGGACGCTGCCTGGGAGCAGCAAAGCTACCTGGGGTCATAGTGACATCGCGCATGGCATCCGCGTTCGCAGTCGTGCGGTAAGAATCGACGAGTGCTGCACTCTCGGGGCCATACGCATCCTCCTCGGTCATTGAAAGCCACGGCCGGAAGGTATGGAACATTCGCATGATGATGCTCCACTCCACGACGATCCGTCGATTGCCAGTGCTGTTGCCACTATTGCTTCCGCTGGCCGCACCTGCTATCGCATTGTCTCCCTCGCTGCTTACTGCGCCGAACTTCTTGATGACGCGTTGCAGCGCCAGGATGACCTCAAACACCACGACGCCGTTGTTGCACTCCAGCACACTCTCGAGTGCCAGTAGCGCCGGCGACCATTTAACGTCGTCGAACTTCGCGATCCGTTGGGAGCCCCAACATGACATGCCGACAAAGAACACTGCGCCTCGAAGTACCCACTGAGAGTGCGTGTTGGGGTTTTCGAGTAGCTGCAAGAGTCCGCGAAGCACGTGGAAGCCAGCCGCACCGTTCAACAGTAGCTTCATGATCGACCACGTGCCGTAGCCATCCGCATTAACAAGGTAGCACAGCGATTGGAGGCAACCAGAGGAGCTTGCTACAAGCTCCAGCCCGTTAGTGACTGCCAGTACGTGGAAGAAGCCGAAGTACCGCTTGCATGCATCGATGTCGCCGCGGCTCCATGCGTGGTCGCATCGCGCGCACACGATGTTGGTCACGGCCGTCACCGCTTCAGGCCCCAACACGCCTGGGCTCTGATGGAATATGTCTTGGATGAGCAGCAGCAGGTCGTGTTGAGCAGTAGACTGCTCGAGCAGCTGCAGCAGCAGCCATCCCAGCTCGATACGGAATGGCTCGAGATCGCGTCCATCGTCCGTGAGTGCGCGCAGCGCTGCCTGGCGCCACTGGAAGTCCTTCTTGTGCGTCTCAATCCGGCGGAACAGGCGACGACGCAAATCCGACGGTAGTTTCGACGCTCCGTAGCGCCGTGTGCAGAGAATCACTACCTCGAACGCGAGCGCGCGCACATCGCCATTGCGGTGGCCAAACAGATCCGCGATGCAGTCGAACAGCGCGGCGATGTCCGTCGCGTCAAGCGACACTCTCTTCCTGGAGCTGCTCGAGAATGTAGTTGCCGACGACACAGACGACGATCGCGAGAGAAACTGCGGCGCATTTGATGACACCGCCCCGGCGCTGCCGTCCGAGATCGTCACGGAGAACTCGCTCCCATCGATCGTCGAGCTGCCGACGTCACTCCCGGAGCTTGTGGAGCTATACACCCGCTCAGATCGACCAGATATCAAGGGAGAGCGCGACGGTGAGCGCGAAGGTGACGGTGACGGTGAGCGCGACACTGAGCGCGACGGCGAGGATGGAGCGACCGGTGTCGAGCGATGCAGAAGCGCCAAGATCTGCTCCACGTCCCGCACGAATGCGCGCTCCTCGGACCGCTGGCGTTGGCGCTGGCATAGCTTCCGTACGAGGACGATTAGCTCGTCCGGCTTGGGTTGAGGGATTGGCCCGCTACTGGATGGGCCGCTAGCGACGGGCGTGACGCCGATGCTCCCAGCCGCCGCGCTGAATAGGGCCGAGAATCCGCTGCTCCCTGCCGAGAGTGACCGCGCGGGGACCGGCGGGATGACGTGTGCCTTTGGGCTCACGGCCACCGCCGTCGCGCTCCTGCTGTGGGGAAGCGCGCGCTGGTGGAGCTCGAACGGCAGTTGCTCCCCGTCCTCCGTGTCGTCCGAGTCGCGTGCCAGCAGCTCCACGAGGCACGACCGCTCCTGCTCGCTCAGCGGTGCGCCTACAGTTGCGGTAAGGCCACGTGCCGCCTCCGGCTCTGCCTCCGCCGCGGCTTGCACGGCGCCGTCGGGCTGCTCCGCCCCTGCCGGCGCCGCTGGTGCCAACCCAGGCTTGTCCATTGATCGAGCTCAGACCGAGTGAGGTAGGTAGTATCGCCGACAATATCTTGAAAACAATATTGGAAAGGAGCGTGTGCTTCTCTCGGGTCGACAAGTCCCAGAGTGTTGGCTAAATCGAATAGAGAGCACGGATTGGCACAAAAGAGTGCAGCTACCACGAAAGATTGGTCAAAATAGAATGAACAGAATGTATGCCAGATTATATCGGAATGGATGCTCCGGACCGTCCAATTGACGGAGAAATCCATCGCGGCAAGCAGCACACGCGCACGTGAGGAAGCAGCAAGCCGTGCTTCCTGCGCCGCCCAGCGCAGGTTGAAGCCGCGTCGCAGGCCCCCAGCGCCCCCAGCGCCCCTCCCGCCCTCTTCCCCCGCGTCCGTACCTCTTCCGCGCATTCACCCCTCCCCTGTTGGCCCCCGTCGGCGCGACTCGTGACAGTCAACTTGAAGCGCAATGGAGTTCCTCGCCGAGGAGAACGACTGCGGCCAGACGTTGCTGCGCCTCGTGAGTCGCGGCAGCGCCATCATTGCCGAGCTCCTGCGCCTCTCGAACAATATCCCCGGGTGCGTGCGTGCGCTCGATGGGACAGGTTGCGCGATACGGGACTGACAGTTGAGGGCGGCGTGGGATGGCGCAGGGTGTTTATGGGGCCGTCGCACGTGGAGGACCCGGAGCAGCTCAAGTACCTGAACATCCTGTTCGACTTTGCGTACCTGAAGAATCCTGAGGATTTCGAGAACATGATCAACAGTAACACGGTAAGACGCAGCGCTCGAGTCCGTACGTAGTATGGCTCGTGGTTCTCGTTCTCACTCGACGAGTGTGTTGACATGCCGGCACTTAGGAGCTGCTCGACATTGACGACGAGTTCATGGACAACCACGAGGATATCCTGGATCGCTTCTACCAGCTCTTCGACAGCATCTACAAGGTAGAAAGCGCGCGTTCAGGTCGCTGTCTGGCACTACGTCAGGGTGTTCACTCTTGCTCTCTATGCTCACTGGCGGCGCGGTGCAGTACATCAGCGACTATCTGGAGTTCCTGGACAACCTCGAGAAAGGATTCTTCATCCAGCATACATTGGCCAACATCCTGCTGGACACGGACGGCGCGCAGCTCATGTGCGAGGCGTTGTATTTGTACGGCGTGATCTTGCTGCTCTTGGACCGCAAGATCCCCGGTCCGTCACGCGAGAAGATGGTTATCGCGTTCTTTCGGAGTAAAGGTGAGTCCGCGCTCGAGAACATTGACGAGGTCTGCAAACTCTGCCGTGTCACGGGCTACCTCCCGGGTCAGCCTAAGCCGCCACAGTACCCTGAGCGGTTCTTCAAGCGCTTCCAACCGCCGGAGGAAGTCGTAAGCATGGTGATCGGCAAGCTGCAGTCAGACGACGTGTATCTCCAAGAGCCAAGCTTTCCGCATCGCAACCACCGGTCGACGCGGCTGGCGGGTCAGGCGTCGATGCTCTTTGTCATTCTATTCTTCGCACCGGACATTTTGATCCACGAGAAGGCGACAATGCGCGAGATCGTCGACCGTCACTTCAACGACAACTTCATTTTGACCACATACATGGGTGCGGTCGCGGACCTGTCGCTCGAGTGGGCGGCGTACCCGGCAGCGCGCCTCGCGCTCGCGAACACGCTCGAGCCGTCTAATATCGCGCATATCACCAAGCGGAAGGCCCAGCAGACACAAAAGTCGATCGAAGAACTCAACTACTTCCTGACGGAAGGCGTGCTCACGGAAATGTACGTGCTGGAGAACCTCGACCCACTGCTGAACTGCATTCGCCACGCGAACGTGACGATCCGGTGGACGATGATGCACTCGCGGATGCAGCCCGTGATCGCCATGATGAACAACTCGGCCGAGCAGCGTGAGGTCTTTGATAGGGGCGTCGATCCAGACAAGCTCATCACGCTGCTGCTGAAAACGTCTCAACTCGAGTGGAAGCTCAAGCAAATGTTCGTCGCGCTGCTCAAGAGCAAGGAGGACCGATGGCAGCGGTGCATGAAGGAGACCTCGGAGCGGATGGTTGAGCTGAGCGAATACTTCTCAGGCGAGAAGCCACTCACTCGCGTCGAGCGCAACGAAGACTTGATGAACTGGTTCAAGGATTTGGCCGACAAGGTGAATTCTTTGGACTATATCGACCACATCAAGGCTGGTCGGCGCATCAAGCGCCTCATTGAGGCACTTGGCCACGTCGAGCAGTTCGACCAGATCGACACGAACCTGCAGGTAAAGGCGTACTTGGAGGAGTCGCGCGAGTTTCTCACCGAGATGGTGCGCACGGTGCGCATTCGCGACGAAGTCATGGGGATCATCGAGAACGTGTCGGACCTGTCGTACGCGTGGGAAATCATCAACGACTTCATGAAGATCCTGCACCAACGCGTCAAGAACGACCCGTCGTCGGTAATCCTGCTGCGCGCGGTGTTCCTCAAGTTCGCGTCGATTCTCGACGTGCCGCTTACGCGGATCCACCAGTGCGGGTCGGAGGACGTTATCTCCGTCGCCGAGTACTATTCGGGCGAGCTCGTGGACTACGTGCGGCGCGTCATGGAGGTGATTCCGCAGAGCGTGTTCCGTATTCTTGCGGGTATCATCAAATTGCAGACGGATCACATGAAGCCGATCCCGGTCAAGTTTGAGAACACACTGCTGAAGAACCATGCGCAGCTGAACGAGCGCTACCGACTCGCTCGCGCCACGAATGAGGTGTCCAAGTACACGGAGGGCATTCTCGCAATGAAGCGAACGCTGCTGGGGATTATAGAAGTCGATCCACGCCAGGTACTCGAGGACGGACTGCGCAAGGAGTTGGTATACCGCGTGTCGAAGGCGTTCCACGACATTCTCATGTTTGAGAAGAACTCGTCCGAGGAATGCAACGACATCTTCGTCAGCCTCGCGTCGACGCTAGACGCGTATCGGCTGTCGTTCGAGTATATCCAGGACTACATTGGGATCTACGGCTTGCGCATGTGGCACGAGGAACTCTCGCGCATCATCAACTACAACGTCGAGCAGGAGTGCAACCGGTATCTGAAGAAGAAGGTGTACGACCGCGGGTCGCAGTATCAGAGCCGCGCGATCCCGATCCCGCGCTTCCAGGCGCCGCCGGGCGACATGACGGTGAACTTCATGGGCCGATTGATGCACGCGCTGTTCATTATGACGGACCCGCAGACGACGACGTACTCGCCGCAGTCGATCGGTTGGTTCTCCGAGGACGGACGCGAGGTGTGCGGTATTGGTGCTTTCTCGGTGCTGCACAAGAGCGTCGGGCTCTTAGGTCTTGCGGGCCTTGACCGCATGCTCTCGTTCCGCATTGTCCACACACTGAACAACCTCGTCAAGTTCTGGGGCTCGGCCGTTGCGCCGTACTTCCCGCTCCTGGACCAACTGACTGCAGCCCTCGTGCCGGAGTGGAAGATCCCGGACAACTCGACGCAGTTGTATGATGCGGCGTTGAAGAAGGTGGAGAAGATCATGAGCAAGTTGCTCAAGGCGATACTGATCATCGGCCAGGCGGCGCTCATTCGGCGGCAGATCTCAAGCGAGCTGTCCTTCTCCAGCCGCCTGGACGCGAGCCTGCTGTCGACGACGCTCGACACGCTCAACGTATCGCTGCTGAACGATATCCGTGCCCACTACCGCGACCCGAAGAATAAGCCGTACCCGGGGAGTGATGGGAACCCGATCCTGGTCGAGCTCAACAAGTATCTGGAGAACACTGGCGCGAACGACCCGTTCCAGAAGATCTACATCACGGTGGCGGAGCCATTGGAGGGACTGGCGGCGCTGTTCATGCTGTTTGTGATCGCCTACATGCCGAAGCTCGAGTACGATCGCAACTTTGGCGCGCTCAGCCGCGTGGGGAAGAACCCAATCGACGGCGAGCCGGTGCTGCTGGGCATCCTGACCATCTTCAAGCAGTTCCACCCGTCGTACACGGAGAAGTTCCTTGCCTATCTCGGCCAGTACGTGCGCTCCAAGGTGAACGACATCTTCTTGAGCGAGAAGAAGGGCCGGTTCGTGACGGAGTTGCCCGTGGACGTGATCAACACGCTCATCTTCATGCTTGAGTTCGCGCGCTGCTCCAAGATCCGGCGGAGCTTCCTCGACGGACACGTCCCTGCCTACGTCTTCGACGCCATCCAGCTGTAAGTGCACTGCCGAGCGAAGGCAGGGGCCGTCCTTGAGCAGGTCAATGCATTGCTGCTGCTGCTGCTGCTGCTGCTGCTGCTGCTGCTGCCGCGTCGGACGTTGAAGTTGAAGTTGGTGAGGAGTCGTGTCACTAAGTCGAATAGACTGGTTTACTGACCTTCCGTCCGGGTGCTATAGGCATGAAGAAGCACGACCGGCCCCCGCCCCACACTGGCGCCGACAGCGACAGCGAGAAAGAGACAGCGAGAAGAAGGAGGGGGCGACGTCCGCGGCGCAGACTCGACGAGCCCGTCAGGCGAGCTGGCTGGGCTGCGCGCGCACCGCTGCGGGGCTCGTCGAGGCCGCGCGCAGGCGTCCTTCGAGGGAGGTGGCGTGCCTATCGTCTGCGCGTCGCTGTGGTGCGAGTGCTTCGGATAGAGAAACCAAGACAAATCTGTTCATTTGGGGAAGACGGTTTTGCTCACTTGCGCTCTCGCTCGGCGTGCGATGCAGGTGCCAAGATCTGAAGCAGTCCGTTGTGGCTACTGGACACTGTGTTTGACGCAGAGGTCGAGACGCGTGCCGCCCAGCTTGATTGACTCTCCAGCCAAGTCTTCACGGCCACAGGGCTGTCGGTGACGCGGCGACACTCGTCCAGCAGATTAAGTACTAGAGACACTAGCCGACGACGCGGATACGTTGCTGCGTGACAAGCGCCAGTGAGTCGCGCTCTTCGGTGGACCGTCGGCCCACGTGACCGGTAAGGCGTTGCATTCCGAGCGTCCCATTCGATCGCCCGACTAACGGGTGGATGGGATGAGTAATGCAGGGTCACAAGACTTGTGGCACTCTTATGACTCGATCCACTGGCAGTCGAGGCCTCAGCTCGTCCCTCACTCGCACCAAGTGGTCAACCAGTGGTCATCGTTTACGGGCACGCCGAGCGGCAGAACAAGGCAGACGCAGCAGACCCGGTCTAGTGAGGCCGACGATGGTGCTATAACGCTGGCTCTCCACTACCCCGGTGACCCCCGGAGACTACACGGGACAAGGTGGACGCCCCATGACGAAGCTACGACACTACAGGCTCGAAGTGATGCTAGTGACGCCCAAGCTGTCGGGAGAACCGCCATCTCCAACCCAGCGGATCATCTGGAGGCAGAAAGCGCGCAACTGTGACGTCTGAGACGCTCCACTCGCCAGCGCTCGACCGGAGTTGCTGGTTCGCGGCCGGGGTCGCCTCGAGGTGAGTCGGTGCGCACTCGTGGTGCCGCCGTGCGACCTTGTCATACACTCTCACCAGTCCTAACGGTTGTTACGTTGCTTTTTGTATGATTCGGAATGTTTGTTAGTTGCGGTGCGACCAGAGAAGGACGGACAGCCACCGTTCGACGTGGTGGCTTGGCGCGTCAGCATACAAAGCGCGAGTGGCGCCTGCTCCTCTGCCAGCGCTGGGCCACGTCGCCTGCGTCGGTGTCGGCCGTTTTTGTCCGAGTCGAGCGCGCTCTCGGCGCTGCATCACCGGAATTTCTTGCTGCGGCGACCGACAGTTGGCTGGGCGGTCAGCGGAGCTGTTTGTTCGTGGCGAGGGATGGGAGCGGCGACCGATGCGAGCGGAAACTGTCCAGGCCTTGCGCGGGAGTGAGCGCCACGGCGGACAAACTGACAAACGGACGGACGGACGGACGGACGGACGGACGGACGAGCACGGAGCGAAGGAATGAAGGTCTCGGAGCCATCTCGCTGAGCGGGGCCGGCGTGAACGAACACGAGGAGACCAGCGCGCGCGATGCTCGGCTGGACGAGAGCTCGCGAGAATTGAAGGTTTGTCTGGTTTTGTGAAAATGGTTGCCGCCTTGAGGCCCTCGGTCTCGGACTGCGACCCAGGACTGACCGACCGTGGCGACTGGTACAGACACTGCGACTGGTGCGTATTCGGGGATCGATGCGGCATTGAGAGAGCAGTTTGGAGAGGGTTTCGTGTTTTCTGGGCTGCGCGCGGAAGTCGCCATTGGAGGCGCAAGCGGGACGATCGAGCAGCGTTGTCAATCAAGCTCTCTGGCTGCCTCTTCCCAGGCGGCGGCGCCTCCGCGTGCGCGAGAGGGAGGGAGTGTCCGCTTGGTATGAAGCAATCTATGTATCGTCCTTGCCGTGCTGCGACGGAGGCGCGTGCGCAGCGCTACACGATGCAGGTGGTCGCTCCACACTCGCCGTCGAACGCACTCTCGCAGGGCAGGATGGGGACGCCCTTCGTAAGGAAGAGCGGGAGGGCAGAGCGGCGGCGATTGCGAGGGGGTGCGCAAACGAGCGAGCACGAGAGCGAGGTGGGCAAGCAAGCAGGGAGGCAGGGAGGCAGGCAGGCAGCCGTTGGCTGTTGGTTCCTGCGCTGGCGTCGCATCTCTCAAACTTTGTTTCCTGCTCGGAGCTCTTTAGGGCCAGTCGTTCTCGCCCGAACCGTCGCACGCCACGTACCCTTTGGGCAAATCACGACGCGCAGCGCACACGTGACGCGCCGTTGCCAACACGCCAAATGCGCGACAGTCCACCTCGTATATGGTATTCCCTAGCATATGTAGTGGTATACGGTTCGAGAATGGCAGCGTTGTGGGTGTAAAGAGTGCCTTCGTGAAACACATACCTGTCGAAACCGATGGAATGACGTTTCGAGACCGAGAGTGACGTGGAGAGGAGGGGCGTGATGACCGCTGCGAAAATTTTCAGATTCGAGCTGGCTTTCCAGCAGCCAGTCGTTTGCTCGTTCTCGCAACCTGAGTCGGCGAGGGTGAGCCAATGGCTCCAAAGATCGCCGGATCGCGAGACGTCGTGGCGCGAGCCGCATACTTTGCTCAAGTCTTGAAGGATTTTTGTCAAACCCAGACGATTGGCCGACCGACACGCACGTAGGAATCTGGCTCCAGATGTCGCGCACCGACGTGCCTGCCTGCCTGCCTGCCAGGCTGAACACCACCGTCGTGGTCTGAGCCAACCGATCCATGGAAGTGTTGGATTTTTCTGTAGAAAGCGGCGCCGGTTGGCCGTTTCGGCTTCTTCAGCATTTTGCGGGAAAGGACTCGGCATCTCGGGGAGGCTGCTAGTGCTCGCTGAAGGCAGAGCGAGCGGCTCGACTTCTCAAGCGCCTGCCTCGCGGCCAGTGCGAGCCTGCCTGCCTGCCTGCCTGCCTGCCTGCCTGCCATCCTTCCACCAACTCCGTCCCTCCCTTCCTCCCTCCCTCCCAGCCAATCCCTTGTGATGTGTTTTGGGTCGCTTGCCCACATTGTCCGCAGTGTTAGGCGTGTGTGTGCAAGCCACCCGAGAATTCAGTGCGCTGGTTTCACAGCGACTTGTCGCTCTGGAATCGTACCACAGTTGTGGTACATGTGTGGTTCAGCGCGCAGAAACAAGCCAGTCGCAGTCCCTTTCCCAGCCCGCGCCGCCCTCTCTCTCCACCCGCGCGGAAAGCGGCACCAGAGTGATTGTCGCTACGTGTTACCCGGTACCGGCCGCGCGGTTTGACTGGCGGCAGCTCGCCGCGCGCGTTGGACTTGTTTTGAGTATACCGCCGCGCCGTTTCGCGCCGCGTCCAGGCCACCCACCCATCCGGGCAGCGGCCTCGCCGGCGCCTTCCATGGCGGGCGCTCACTTTGGAATTTCCTCCGCCGCCGCCACTTGAAGAGCGCCTCCTCAACCCTCCCCCAAGGTCTCAAGACGGGAAGATCAAGTGACACCATGGCTCCGTACTCGCCTGCCGATGGCATCAGCAAGCTGGCTATCGACAAGAGCAAGCACTTCACGGAAGCCCTGAAGGAGGCCTTCAAGAGCTCGGGTGACGAGCAGAAGGTCGCGGCGGAGAAGCTGTCGGAGCTCGTCAACTCGGACAAGGACATCAACCTGGGCGTCGTCTCGGTGCAGCTGCGCGAGGCACTGACGGGCAAGGATGCCGAGGCCAAGATCGTGGCGTGCTACGTGATCGACGACCTCATGCAGAAGTACGCCGACCGCGTGGAGCCGTACATCACGCCGCTGCTGGTGGACCTGCTCGACCTGTTCGCGGACCGCAAGGCGCCGCTCCGCGCCGTGGCGGAGGAGGCCGCGCTGACGATCGTGAGCTCTGCCAACAAGAACTACACGATCCGCGTGCTGCCGGCGCTCTTCTCTGGCCTCCAGCGCGCGCGCAAGTGGCAGACGAAGAAGGTGTCGCTGGACCTGATCGCCGAGCTGTCGACGGTGGCGCCGTACCAGGTGGGCCGCTGCCTGCCGGACATCATCCCTGTGGTCACGGACTGCATGTGGGACACGCGCAAGGAGGTGAAGGTCGCGGCGAAGGAGACGATGACGAAGGTCTGCCACGTCGTGGGCAACGGCGACATTGAGCCCTTCATCCCTGCGCTCATCAGCTGCCTCGCGAACCCGAGCGAGGTCGCCGAGTGCACGCACAAGCTGGCGTCGACGACGTTCGTGAAGACGGTGGAGGCGCCTGCGCTCGCGATCATGGAGCCGCTGCTGCAGCGCGCGCTGAAGGAGGGCAAGACGGCGGTGAAGCGCCAGGCTGCTGTCATCATCGACAACATGTGCAAGCTGATGGACGACCCTGCTGAGGCGCAGCTGTTCATGCCGAAGCTGCTGCCTGGTCTGCAGAAGATCATCGACACGGTCGCCGACCCGGAGTGCCGTGACGTGGCGACGCGTGCCCACGGTACGCTGTTCGCGGCTGGTGGCTCCGTCGAGGTGAGCGAGGAGGACATGAAGGTGGACTACGACGTGATCCACAAGATCGTGGTGGACGCTGTGGCTGCGGACGCGGCGGCGAAGAAGGCGGAGATCGACGACTTCGTGCTGGACTACGTGTCGGGCATTTCGTACTTCCTGGTCGTGGCGCGCAACTTCAACAAGGTGATGTTCGAGCAGCAGGTTGGTCTGTACTTCAAGCAGTTCATGCCGCTCGCGGAGACCAAGCCGGTGGCCCACGTCATCCGTGACGGGTGCTTCAAGGAGAACAAGGCTATCTTCATCGAGGACGTTGACTGCGACGAGGGCATTCCGGACCTGTGCAACTGCGAGTTCTCGCTGGCGTACGGCGGTATGATCCTGCTGAACAACGCGCGTCTTCGCCTGAAGCGCGGCCACCGCTACGGTCTGTGCGGCCCGAACGGCTGCGGCAAGTCGACGCTGATGCGCGCGATTGCGAACGGGCAGCTGGAGGGCTTCCCGAGCCGCGACGAGCTGAAGACGGTGTTCGTCGAGCACAACCTGCAGGCGTCGGAGGCGGAGCTGCCGGTGATTGAGTTCATGTTCTGCGACGAGGAGCTGAAGAACACTCCTCGTCAGGAGGTGGTCGACACGCTCCTGAGCGTCGGGTTCACGGCCGAGATGCAGGCTCAGCCGGTCGGGTCGCTTTCGGGTGGTTGGAAGATGAAGCTGGAGCTGGCCCGCGCCATGCTCATGCACGCGGACATTCTGCTGCTGGATGAGCCGACGAACCACTTGGACGTGAAGAACGTGGCGTGGCTGGAGAACTACCTGACGAGCCTGCCGAACGTGACGTCGCTGATTGTGTCGCACGACTCGGGCTTCCTCGACAACGTGTGCACGAACATCATCCACTACGAGACGCGCAAGCTGAAGACGTACAAGGGTAACCTGTCGAAGTTCGTGGAGGTGAAGCCGGAGGCGAAGACGTACTACGAGCTCGAGGCGGCGACGTTCAAGTTCACGTTCCCGGAGCCGGGTTTCCTCGCGGACATCAAGAACAAGGGCAAGCCGATCATCCGTCTGACGAACTGCACGTACCAGTACCCCGGACGCGACAAGCCGTCGATCAACAACATCTCGGTGACGTGCGCGCTTTCGAGCCGCATTGCCGTGCTCGGGCCGAACGGTGCGGGTAAGTCGACGCTGATCAAGATGCTGACGGGCGAGGTCGAGCCGACGTCTGGCACGGTGTGGAAGCACCCCGCGATGCGGTTCGCGTACGTGGCGCAGCACGCGTTCCACCACATTGAGGAGCACCTGGACATCACTGCGAACCAGTACATCCAGTGGCGCTTCCAGTCGGGCGAGGACAAGGAGCTGCTGGCGAAGGAGACGCGCAAGCTGACGAAGGAGGAGAAGGAGCACATGAAGAAGCCGGTGAACTGGGAGGGCGAGAAGCGCGTGCTGGAGGAGATCGTGTCGCGCCGCAAGTTCAAGAAGAGCTTCGAGTACGAGCTCAAGTGGGACAAGCTGCCGGTGGACGAGAACTCGTGGGTGCCGCGCGAGAAGATGGAGAAGTGGGGCTGGGACAAGCTCATCCAGATCGCGGACGACCGCGAGGCGGCGCGCGCCAACATGCAGGCTCGCCCGGTGACGGCCATCGCGGTGCAGAAGCACCTGGACAACTTCGGCCTCGGCGCCGAGTTCGGCACGCACTCGCGCATGCGCGGTCTGTCGGGCGGACAGAAGGTGAAGGTGGTGCTGGCGGCTGCCATGTGGCTGAACCCGCACATCCTGGTGCTCGACGAGCCGACGAACTACCTGGACCGCGACTCGCTCGGCGCTCTCGCGACGGCCATCAACGAGTTCAACGGCGGTGTCGTGATGATCTCGCACCACAACGAGTTCACGTCGGCGCTGTGCCAGGAGACGTGGAACGTGGACGCGGGCTTCCTCACGATCGAGGGCCAGCAGGCCGAGGACAAGACGAAGATCGAGCAGAAGGACGAGGAGGAGACGATCGACGCGTTCGGCAACGTGCAGAAGACCAAGGTGAAGCGAAAGCTGACGCGCAAGGAGCTGAAGGCCAAGGCGAAGGCGAAGAAGGAGGCCGAGGCGCGCGGCGAGTACTGGAGCGACAGCGACGAGGAGTAAGCGGCCGGCGCGCCGCCCTCCCTCCGGCGCGCGCGGGCCGATCGCCAGGCCCTGCGCCGCTTGCAGCCGAGGCCGCCGCCGCCGCGTGTACACTCTTTATTGGCCGGTCTCACCCTTAGACGCCCCTTGCATTCTTGACGTGAGGTAGTAGCGAGCGACCGCTCCGGTCCGCTTGCGAGAGACTCTGACTGCGAAATTCCAAAGAAGACGTTTCTCTAGTCGACATCCGATCGCTGGCTTGGAGGGAGCAGCGCGTGTTTCAGTTTGGATGGATGAGCTGCTCTAGCGACAGCGTTCGACAATTCGCTGTGTTTCGATAGTCGAGCGTTGCCAACCACATGACGCGTTTGCAATTGGTTCAGTCGCCGAGTTTTTCTTCTTGACCCGCCGCGAAGAAGCTGCGGAGGCTGCGCGTCGGCGCCGGAGCGCTTGTGCGAGCCTTCTTCTTCCTGGCGGACGTGCTGCGGCCCATCGGCCGCGAGTCGCCCTGGCCGCGGCCGTCGATGCAAACCTCCATGTGGGTGTTGACTGCGATGGGATTGGACACGCGGAGGGAGCATCCGCAGATCGGACACGGCTGGAACTCGTCCACCGGGGGCGGTACAGTAACCACAAAAGCGTCCAGCGCTTGTGCCGTCGCCTTCTTTGGTGCCGAACCAGCGCCAGCGCCAGCGCCAGCGTCGCCTCCGCCAGCAGTGATGCGCTCTCCCCCGCTGCAATCGCTCTTGGCAAAAGCCTCGATTCCAAGCTGCTTCCTCTTGAGCTCGCCCCCATCACCCGCGTCGTCGTTCAACGTCACGAGGCTCGACGCGCGGACGCCCATGAGCCTCAGCGTGAGCGGCAACTCCTTGCGGAGGATGTCGACCGCGACGGCGAACAACTGGTCGCTCGTAGTAACAGTGGACGCAAGCGACGCGGAGCGAGAGCGGATGCTGAAGTCCGTCAGCTTGAGCTTGAGTGTCACGTTGCGCGCGCCGACTTGCGCCGCTGCCATGTCGCTCGCGAGCCGGTCGCAGATCTCCCGGCATTTGCGTTCGAGCTGTTTTTGGTCGCTCATGCTGCGAAACGTGCGCTCGCGACTGAAGCTCTTGCGCGCCGACGCTTCACCATGCTGGCGCGCGTGCTGGATGCCCAGCGACGTGCGCAACAGCCACGACGCGGTCTTCTCCGAGAAGACGTGGAAGAGCGAGACGCGCTGGTCGAACAGCTCGCCGCCCGTCGAGACGCCCAGCGCCGCTAGCGTCTTCTCCATCACCTTGCCGATGCCGCCGATCTTGCGCACCGGCAACCGCTGAACGAATTTCACGACGTCTCGACGCGAGAACGGCAACGCGAACTGTCCATTCGGCTTGTTCATGTCGGAGCAGATCTGTTAGTCAACATGGAGAGAATGGGGAGCAACCGTCGAGTCAGCCCGATGAGGCTCAAGCCGAGCCTACGCATAGATTGCGACCGAGATTGACACGCATACGATACCTTGGCCAGCATGGTGTTGCAGGCGATCCCGGCGCTCGCCGTGAGCTGTGTCTCCTCCAGGATCTTGCGCCGCATCTCCTCCACGATCGCGGAGGCGACTGCCAGGCGCCTAGTGGGCGGCACGCCCGGGCCACTCGAGCTCGTCCGACGCCGTTTGCGCGCCTTGCCAGTGCCGCACAGATCTGTGAGCGTGTCCCCTCCATTCGCAGCGCTACTCTCGACCTGTTTGGCTCCAGACCCGGCCATGACGAAGCCGCTTGCAGCGCTTGAGCCCACAAACTGCTCGCCGTCGTTGTCTGAAGCATTACCCTCGCCCATGATGTCGCTTAGACTTGGAGGAGCATCGTCTTGGTCACCATCGGCATCTTCGTCATCGTCATCCCACTCGCCGATTGACATATGCTCGCTGCTATCGCCATCGCCGTCTTCTCCGCTCCCATCTACACCTCCCAGCGACTCAACGTACCGCCGCCAATTCGCCGCCATGTAGTCCGAGATGTCGAGACACGCCTCGTCAAGGCTGAACGCCGAGAAGTCCGGGTCGTACTGCGCGAACACGGCGCGGATCTGCTGCGCCACGCGCGTGTACTTGGCAAAGTTAGGCGGCACGAACACGAGCGACGGACACAGCTCTTTGCCGATGAAGCCCGGCATGGCTGCGCGCACGCCGAACTTGCGCGCGGCGTAGTTGGTCGTGGAGATCATGCTGAGCCCGCCGACGGCGAGCGGCACGTCGCGCAGCGCCGGGTCGTCGCGCATCTCGACGGCCGCGTAGAACATGTCCATGTCCACGACCACGACCGTTCTGGAGAGCGTCCGCGCGCGCTCGAGCTGTGCGACGCGCCGGTCGACGTCCTTAGACAGATACTCGCGCCGAGCGCGCGACAGCTGCGCGAGCTGCGCCTGCATGCCACGGATGCGCGCCTCCACGCGGTCGTTCTGGCGTAGCGAGTTCTGGAAGAAAGCCGAGTCCTTGGACATGTCATACACGACTTGCTGCACTCGCGCCGCGTCCACTGACTGCATCCCCGCCTTGGCGTTCGTGAATACGAACAGCTCTCGCCCTAGCTTTGCGGCGCGCTCCTGCTCGGCACCACGGTCGGCGTCTCGGTCGGCGTCTCGGTCGGCGTCCCGGTCGGCGTCCCGGTCGGCGTCATGGGCATCTAGTGGCGTCTCGGACTCAAGTGCCAGACCGTCCACTCGCTCGTGTGCCTCCCTCTCCATCTCGGCCGGACCTTCTCCTTCCTGCGTTTGTTCTGTCGTGGACGACATGGCAATCACCCAACTGCAGAACTCGAGCGACTGGCATGGGTCGCGTCGAGCGCTGCAGCTGGCGCTTCCGGCTTTACCCGCCAAAACGGTGGCGTTTTACCCGATTTGGCGCGGACTTGAGCTGTGATCTGAAACAATTGGTGCTGAAAGAAGGCAATAGTGCGTCAATAACTGAATCGAATTGAGAATAGATGCGCTTGTTTCAGACCAGAAGAACAGCGGAACGACTCGCCACTTCAACTGGGAGGTGTCAATCGACGCGTGTGACTGCGCAGACGATCGATGACACGCTCCCGCGCCATGGCACAATCTCTAGATACCCGCAAGATCGAGTGCCTCGAGCGACCGCGGCAGCTGGGGCAGGCTCTCCAGCAGCGCGTCATCCAGCAAGACTGCCTCGTTGTCATCGGCGCCGTCGACAGGATCGACTCCGAGCAGCGCGCGAGTCCTGCTGGCCTCCTCAAACTGGCGCAAGATCGCCTCTGTCTTCTCGCCCTCTGTTTCCCACTTGAGACTCCCGGCGACACTGGTGCCGCCCAATATCGAGCCGTCTACGACCGTCGCGGCCGACAGCTCGAGGTCGGGCTGGTGCACGATCATGGTCGGGTGCTTCGTGACGCGCACACCATTCCAGAGCCAGCGCGGCGCGTTCCCTGTGACTACGATCTCCTCCGAGAACGTCGCGAGGTATTCTGACTCGTCCTTCTCAATGCCATGGTCGCGCGTGAACCTGTACGAGTGGACCAGTCAGACGCCATGGTTGTCCGTGCAGTGCACAAGGCGAGCGAAGACGAGGGGCTGGTGTGCACACCTGCAGAACTCGGAGACGGTGGCGACCTTGGTCCAGTTCTGTAGTTTGCGCAGCACCATGACGATGATGCCCGTGACATTGGCGCCGTCGAGGCAGTGCAGGTATAGCGGCAAGTTCTCCTGCTTGACAAGCAGCTGGATGATCTGGCCCACGGTCGCAGGCGAGACCGTCACGTTGTCGGACGTGAACTTCTCGGCGTAGAAGTGATAGTTGAGGATCTTCTCGCCAGCGCAGAACTCGGCCAGGTCGCTCGTCGGCGGCTCGGGCACCACGGAGACGACCGTCTTGAGCTGCAGCCGCTTGAGGAAGCGGAAGTTCTTGAGCGTCGGGTACGCCCCTCGGTAGAGCCCCTCCTGCACCGTACTGAAGCGGAACGGAGGGATCAACGCCGGCACCGCCACGCTCATCGTCGTCAGGATGGATCCTCGGAGCGGTCAAGTGAGGCGCGCAGCAGGCTTGCGCCTCGACTTCGACCCATTCCAACGAGAAGCTGTACGGACAAATTATTGGTCGAAAAGAGCGATTACAGCTGATTTCATTTGCCAAAAGTAGACTACTCACAAGTTTTGATTGGACAAACATGGCAGCTACAAGTATTGATTGGCTGAAATCGGTGCATAGACATTCCAGATAAGACGCAAAGACGGTGCAACCGACCACTATAAAGAGCACTGATGACACAGCAAAGAGAGAGAAAGCGAAGAGCTCACTCCACGCAGGGGAAGATGACGCCCCGCATTCGACAATTCGAGAGACCGAAGACGACACCGACGACAGCAACGAGGCCCAGCCGCCGCGCCGACGACCAGCAGCCATGTTTGTGATGGTCAATGCGTCCGACAACCCGTGGGTGGTGGCGCTGCTCGTGCTCGTGCAAGTGGTGATCCCGCTGCTGCAGAGCAACGCCGGCAGCGACGGCTCGTACGCGCTCAACATTGCCGCGCTCTTCGCGCTCGGGCTCTCGGGACTCATGCTCTACCAGATCTCTCGCTACTGCCGCGCGCTCTACCTGCTACGCGGACGGGTACGCGCTCTCCGTCCACCGATAAGTCGCCCAGCTACTACTCGCAGAGCGAACTAACGCGTGCTGGTCGGATCGATGCGAGCAGCACCCGGAGATGACGTGGCGCGACTTCTTCCGCGAGGCGTACCGAGTGATGACGGCGATGGCGCAGCGCAACGCGAACCACCCGGACGCGAACCGCTCGGGCGGCGCGACCACGGAGAGCTTCAGCCGCGTCACGCGCATGATCCAGGTCATGCCGACCGAGGAGTTCAAGGCGCCGCTGGAGCTCAAGGACGTGAGCATTCACGAACTCAAGGAGCGGCTTGCGCGGCGCGAGGTGGACTTTTCGGGCTGTGTCGAGCGCGCCGAGCTCGTGGATCTTCTCGTGCGCTTCCGCGGCGGACCGTCCAACAACGACACGTGCTGCATTTGCTGCGAGGAGTACCAGTCGGGCGACGTGCTGCGCCTGCTGCGCAAGTGCAAGCACGAGTTCCACCTCGAGTGCCTCGACAAGTGGGCCTTCACCTCAGTCGGCTCGCAGCGCGAACCTTCGTGCCCGCTCTGCAACCAGGCGCTCGAATGAGTCCGAGCCCGGGCTCGAGTGCGGCCGCCGCTGTGGGGCGGCAGTGGCTCTGGACTGACAGAGGCGACTGGCACAGCGTTGCACAGGCGGTCGCCAGCCTCGTTAGGCAGTAATATATGCGCGCATGCGTCCGCGACGCTAAGTGACGAGCGGAGCGCGTGCTTCTCTCTCATGTCTTGGTGTCGGTCCAGCCGTAGAGCGCTAGGTTTGATTTAGGTTTTTTCCTTTAAGTGGTTTTATTGTCGCTCCAGCAAACCTGGGAGCGTCAAAGCAGCGCTGCTCTCGGCCTCATGTTGCCGCCGCCGCTCCGACCTGCGCGCTGCGCGCTGCGCACCGTCGCCCGTACGCTCCGCGCTCGCGCGCGGCATCAACAGTCTTGTACGGAGTTCTCTCTTCCATGCTAATCAATTGTCTGCGCTCTCGCGTGCGACTGACGACCACAGGCGGCATGAGCAGCGTGTCAACGGCGCCGCGACCTCGTACGCGCTTGCTTCCTCCTCCTCCTCCTCCTCCTCTTCTCGTTTCGCCGACCCGTTGCAGCTAACTGCGCGTGCCTGTCTGCGCAGTCGGTCTCTTCTCTTACGGCGACGGCTTCCTCGGGTCGCTCGGCACGGGCTCGTATGCCGACGTCTCGGAGCCTACACGACTGCCAGCGACGCTCGAACTGGACGTGAAGCAACTCTCTGCTGGCTGGTATCTACCCGCCGCGTGTGCGCCGACAAGGGAGCATGGATCCCGGCTAACGCGCGGTGTGGACGACTGGGCAGGGCTCACGGCGGCTTCGTGACGGCGGAGGGCGAGGCGTTCATCTTCGGCCGCACGCACTCGTTCCGAGACGTGATCCGCTCGACCAACATGCACCGGCTGTCGCCGGGACTTGTGGGCCTGCTGAACCGCTTCACGCAGGCGCGCGGTGTTGACACACTGACGCCGGCGCTGCTGGAGCTGCCCGAGGGCGAGCGCGTGGCCAAGATGGTCTGCTCGGCGGCGCTCACGCTGTTGCTGACCGAGAGCGGGCGGCTCTTTGCGCTCGGTGCCAACGGTTACGGCCAGTGCGGCGTCGGCAAGGAGAGTGTGAGCGTCGAGCAACCCGCGCTCGTCTCGCTCGGCGATGAGCGCGTCGTGGATGTGGCCGCGGGCTTCCAGCACGCGCTTGCCGTGACCGAGAGCGGCACGGTCTGGTCGTGGGGCAAAGGCGAGCGCGGGCAGCTCGGCTACGGCGTCGCGAACGTGAGCGCGCCGCAGGAGATCCTTGCGCTCAAGGGAGCCAACATCGCGCACGTCAGCGCGGGTTTCAACTTCTCGAGCGCGCTCTCCGGTGCGGCTGGCGATACTATCTGGAGGCGCGGACAGACGGACGGACGGACGGCCCGACTGACGAACGGACTGACTCGACGGCATGCTTGGCTCATGCGTGAATGAATGGATGGGTGGGTGGATGGCAGCGGCCGGAGAGCTCTTTCTGTGGGGCAAGCTGCTGAACCTCAAGGGCAAGGAGGAGAACGACGGCGACCAGCTCACGCCGCGCCTTGTGCGCACGAGCGCCGCCGTAACCCGCCTGCAGTGTAGCCACTTCCACACGGCCTTCGTCACGGGTACGCTAGCGAGCGGCCTCCCGACGTAATTCGTGCTCACCATGGACGCGGTCGCGAGCGCTGACGCATGATACCCGCATCGACCGATCCGACGCCATGCCGGACGCAGCCGACGACAAGGTCTGGGCTGTGGGCCGCACGCCATCGGGTCGCCAGGCACACAAGGACTTCGCGCACGTGTCGTCGGCCACGCACGCGACGCCCTTCCTCATCGCGGGCGGGTCTGAGCTGCGCGCGCGAGACGTGGTCCGCATCGGCAAGGGCGTCAACAGCTCGGTCTTCGTCACGCGTACGCTTTCGCCATGACGAACCAACTTCGTGCTGGCGGTTCATTGACACGCCTGTGCACGCTCGGCGCGCGGATGCGCAGGTGACGGCCAGGTGTTCGAGTGGAGCTTCACGACGGGCGTCGAGCGACTGGACAAGGCCGCTGGCATGCGCGTGGCGGCGGCCGAGAGCGGCTTCCGGTACCACTTGTTGCTGGCCGAGGTCGAGCAGTAAGGTGTCAGGCAGGGGCTCGGCACAGACGCCCTATAGACGGAGAGAGGGAAAGAGAGAGAAAGAGAGAGAAAGAGAGAGAGCAGAGGGTTTGGACCCCGGCGATGCGGCGGCGAGACCATGAGGTGGCGTAAATACGACTGCTACTGCTACATTGGTGTCATTACGCGCTCGGGCGGAGGGGGAATGAACTCGCTCAATCAAGGGCAGTGCTAGGTTACAAGCTCGAGGGGTTCAGATCTTGAACTCCTCGTGCGCCACGAGCACCGGCATGATCCGGCGACGCGGACGGCCCAGCAACGGACTCGATAGGTCGCTGCTGGCGTCGTCGCTGTGGTCGCCGCCGCCGAGAGACAGCACCTCGGCGGCTTCCTGGTCGCTTGCATTTCGCTCGAACGACAGGTGCTCGCCAAACGCCTGAAGTCCCTGACCGGGCGATAGCAAAGCGTCGTCGTGGAGCACTATGTCGTCTGTGAGCTCTGGCGATGGCGTTGCTGACAGCGGCGAGGCGTCCAGTCCACTGCCGACCGACTCCTGCGACGCGAATGGCTCCAAGCCGAACAGATCGCTTGAGGATCGCGCGAGCTTGGAGGTCGCCGTGGCGATGCTTCCGCATTGAGACGCCATCGCGGATGACACCGACGGCGGCATCCAGCAGTACGATACTTCGACGACGTTCTCGCCATTGACCTGCCGCCCGCACTGCTTCCACACGTCGAGGCATGTGACGTCCGCGTCCGACTCGGTCCATCCAGACGAGGCGCCATGGGCAAAGTCGTGCCCCTTGTGGAAAAAGTGCAGAGCCGAGTTGACAGTGACCGAGCGGCAGACCTTGGACCATTTCGCCTTCATGTGCTTGACGACGTCCGACATGCGCTTGGTAGACGACAGCTTGAGCTCCACCTTGTGGCGGCAGCCGTTCTCCCTCACTTGCGCCTTGGTCTCCGAGTCCTTCGGCACCATGCGCATCTTGATGTACATCTTCTTGCGAGACAGCTCCTGTGGGGTTTGGAACGCGATCTCGCGTCGCGTCGCCGCGGCTGCACGGCCGGACAGCGCCACTTGCGGTGGACTCATGAAGTCTGGCGCCACCACAATGTCCTGCGTCTTCCGCTTCTTCGGCATCGGCGTCGAATGGCTGCTAATTGATATACCAGACGACGACAGCTCGCCACGCGACCGCTTTTGCTTCGTGGCTCGCTTTGGAGTGCCGAACTGCTCTACCAGAGACCGAGTGGGGAAAGCAGCGCTGCCTCCGTCGGTCAAAAACGATTCGACAGTCGAAGACGCCGCGCGAATGGGTGTCGATGAGTTCTTCCTGCGGACGACAGGATGGTGAATGACGGCAGCGACCGTGGAGCCAGTCTCACTATCTGGCTGTTTGCCGGTCAGAGCACCCGACGAAAACGCATTGACGCTCGACCGGTTCATCCATGTGGAGATGGACGTCAACGCCGCACGGTGGCTCGAGCCATACACGAGCTCGGTTGACTTGGCCTTGAGCATCTGGCGGCGACTGCGGACGATCGACTGATGCAGCGAGTGCGCTATGCGGCTCTTGCCAGAGTCGTCGATCTTACCGGTCGATTGGAACCTGGTTGTCAGCAATGAACGCAGCGCTGTAAGTCTCTGTTCGCAGGAAGCATCACGTCAGTCCTCCTGATGAGCACGTACTGCTGCACGACGTCAGGTTCGGCGCTCAGCAACTTGCTCCAGCACCAGACCGCGATGCGGATTTCGTCCGCGTTGGTCAAGTCGATGTCGTGCTCCACGTTCTGTAGGAGCGCCGTCACGTTCTGCAGCACGGCGTTGTAGAACTGGCGCACCTCGACCACGCTCTTGGTCTTGATCTTGGTGCTGATTTGATCGAAGCGCTGCAGCAGCAGACTCCCAAAGGCTTTCTGCGGCTGCCCGCCCACGCTCGGAGGCCACTTGGCCTTGAACAACGAGAAGAAGCTGTTTTGCTCGCTTTCAGTCCACGTAAGCGGTACTGGGGAGGCTCCAGACCGCCGTCTCCTGCGCAGCGGCGACGACCCGGCCCTCTTCGCTGCCGCCTTTTTCCTCGGAGACCGCCGGGGTGGCGTCCCAATCGTGTTCATCCGGTTCGCATGCGAGTCGGCGAGCTCCATCAGCGCCTGGCGTGTCGCCGGCGAATTGCGAAGCACGATCCTGTCCACACCACCCGAGTGCCGCCGGAGAATAACGGGTGTGCTCGGCGCCGGCAAGTCCAGGTCGCTCGTGTGGGCGTCTGTATCCTCCGATACCGGTGCCGGGACTGGTGCGAGAATAGGAGACAGATCCTGCGTCTCGAATGGGTTCTCGTCCGCCGTCGTTGCGCCAGCGTTCGTCAGCTGCTGCGCCTCTTCCACGTCGATGTAGTCCAGGGATGTGTCGTTCAGCATGGGGAAGAGCGACTGGTCGTGCTCGCCGAGCTCCAGCGCCGCCGACACGTCCGCAAACACGTCGTCGCTATGGTGCGCGGCCAAGGACATCCTCAGGGGCTCGTCGTCCAGTAGAGAGGGCGTCAAGCCCGCTAGCGCGTCCGAGCTGAATGAATCTACAGAGCCAAGAAGACGACGAAGTCAGCGGTAGCATACCCATCGCTTTCCCAATTCAAGGAGACGAACCGCGAAAGGAGCTGCCGTCGAAGAGTCCGCGTCCGTGTTCCTCCTCCATCGTGCTCCACGCAGATAGCATTCGATCGGCGAGACGAGAGAGTGGGAAGCGCGCAACGGCTAGGCGCGCGTCGGACGGCGGCAGTTGTCAAGATACGAGGTGTCGACGGCTCCAAGAGGCGTCTTGGCGGCGGAAAAGCGTGCTCGGCGGCGCAGGATGTCGCACCGCACGTGAATACGCCGCGGGGCCTTCCTTCGCGGCGTTGTCGCGGCGAGCGCAGCGATGCAAAGGCGCTTCCGGGTGCCTGCGCGCGCGCGTTTTCCAGACTGGTGTGGGCAACAATGTGATGAGGATCCAGGAAATCGTACTTACTCGGGTTTTGAGTGGATGCGTTTTGGCGCGCAGTTGCCTGTCTTTTTCATCCAATCCAAACGGATGAATGCTTCATTTTAGCCACTCACTGGTGAGTGTGGCGCGAAATCACCCAATCGAAACGGTGGATGTGACGCGCGCTGGCTTGAGAAGCTTTGGCGCCAAAACAGAGCAAGCAAAGAACGAAACGAAGCGGACGTTAAATCAGTTCTTTCGATGACATATTCACATCTCTACTGAAATGGTCGACGACGCATCGGCAACCCGTATCGGTCAAAACAAGGTCAGAACAGAGGAACCGTGGCCATGAGCTTGCGTGCTCTCCCAGCGAATCGGCGTTGTCCTGCGCACGAAACCCAGACAGTCCTCTCCACTAGAGAGCGTTGACGTATCGACAACTACAGCAGCCGGTTTCTTTACTGATCTGTCGCTTCCTTGAGTGTTGGCGTGTCCGTCGCATGAGCCAAACTACTCGAGATTCCCCGCGCGAGAGCGCCAGCCAAGTGGATACCCGAGCCAAGAACTATCGCAGCCTCACCGCTATCTACAATTAGTGCCACTTGAAGCGATGGCTTGGCGCAAAGAGTGCTGGGAAGAACCAACACTGACTCTTACAGCCACTTCTCGCGGAGGTTGTACACACCGGGTTCGGCGCGCGGCACCACCTTCGGACGGAAGTCCACGATCGCGTCAATCTTCGCGCGAACCTCCGGCGTGATCTTGTCCACGAACTCCATCGCCTTCAGGTTCTCGTCCAGCTGCTGGATGCTCGTCGCGCCGAGGATAACCGTCGACACGTGCTCGTTGGCAGCGACCCAAGCGATGGAGAGCTGCGCGAGCGAGCAGCCGACCTCCTTGGCGACCTCGGCGAGCTTGTC
>JAADYC010000173.1:0-32944 GCA_023338135.1 Phytopythium kandeliae | reverse complement strand
TGAGTCACATCGCGGAGCTCATCGTTCCCGTTGCAGATCCGACCGTCTTCGTGGGATTTGGAGACTGGAGTCGCCGCGATGGTATCAAGGGACATGCAACTCGACCTGTGAAGGCATTGAAGAAGGAGCTTGCCGAGCGCGCTACTGTTCGACCGATCGATGAATTTCGGACAAGCAAGCGATGCTCTTACTGTCATGAAGACCTCGAAGACGTCGCCTTCCCGAAGATCGTGAACGGCAAACCGAATGGCAAAGCCACATGCCGAAACGTTTTGCACTGTAAAACCAGTGGCTGCAAGAGTTTTTGGGACCGTGACGCGAACACCTCGCTGAACATCCTGCACGTGGCAACGGAGCTGCTCGAAGAGCGACCAAGACCGGGGTACTTGCAACGCGGTTGAAGAAGTTGGTAAAGAGCGAGAAAGCGTGAGTCCGGGAGTGTCGGCTCGAACCTGCTCACACGGTACAGCCCGTATTCTAGGTCGTAGCCAGTAGGTAGGCACGTTCGTGAAGCGAGCGGTGGAAATCTAGCTGAGTGTCTACTTCAGCACCTTGACGAAATGCGGCGGCAGGCGCTCGGAGCTGCTCGCCGGTGAGAAGAAGCCGTCGCGGTCCAGGCGGCGGCGCACGCGGCGTAGCTCGAGTCGCTCAGCGCTGAGCTTCTCGGCGAGCCGCCGTTTCTCCTCCTCGGCCTGTTCAAGCTCGTCCTCGAGCTGCATGATTGCCTGTTCACGCTCCGCCGGCGGGTCGTCCGTCAGCGAGTCCGTCATGGCGTTGATCACCGACTGCACGCGCGCGTCCGCCTCGGGTTGCTCCATCTCGAGCGCCTCCACCAAGCGTCCGTGCTCCCGCTCCTCGACTATTGGCGAGTATACACGAAGATCTGTCAGTTGCTGAGCCTAGCGTAGCACAGAGGCACGATCGATGGTACCGCGCACGGTACCTCGGAGGCAGTACTCGCACGTCACGTTGGACGATCGTGACCGGCACTGCGAGAGGTGGGCGAAATGGTGCTCCACAGCCTCGCACATGCTGTCCGAGCACACATTCAGGTCCACGTGGTGCTGCAAGTGCGTCAGGATGGTCTGGCAGCGCAGCAGGCAGCGAGACGCGCGCGTCGGCGAGCAGAAGCCGGCATCGACGATCGAGCAGCCGAGCGCCAGCGCCTCCTCGAACGCATCTCGCGCCGACGCGTCACCCGGCGAGGCTTGCTTCGCCGCGAGAAGTGTGTCGATGAAGCCGCTCTCGTGCACAGTAGCCTCATCGGGTTGTGCGGCATCAGGTTCAGACGTCTTGGCGTCTTCGTCGGGTTTGATACCATCAGGCTTGGACGCTTTGGAGTCTGCATCAGGCTGCGCAACATCCGCCTCGGGCATCGTGGCGACTTCGTCTGGCTGATCGCCGCTGGAAGCCGCTGCGACTTCCACAATCGGCAACGTCTCGTCTTCGGTCTCGGCTATCGCGGTTGCCATCTCCTTCTCACTGGCGTCCATTTGCGGCGCAGTTGCTGGCGCAGTAGCAGCCGCAGCATCCAGCTCGTTAGCGCCTGGCAAAGATCGGCAGTCGGGAGCGCCGGAGAAGGCATCAATGTCGTTTTCGAGGACTGCTAAAGATTCTAATGCCGTCGTAGTGCTTGAGCTTTCTGGGCTGACTCCGCTGTTGAGGTGCCAGTTGAAGGGTGGGAAAGAAAACCCTTGCAGGGCATTCTGCCTCTGAAGATGCTGGAGTTTGATGGCCATATCTGTGTGTCGCTGCTGCCGCTGCTCCATCTCCGACACAATCTTCGTGAGATTACGCCGACGATTCTCTACCTCACGCGCGCGCTGGACCGCGTCGCTGATCGTTGACTCGGACGCCGTGTCCTCCGGAACGCGCGCCAACTGTTGCCGGCGGCGCTTCAGCATTAGATCTAGCACGGCTATCAAGCTCTTTTGTGTCCTCAGGTTCACTAGTTCACAACAGCCAAGCACAGGAGTTAGACGCGACCGCACGCACTGCACCAGCCCAGCGATGGAGCTCACCGTGGATGCAGAATGGGCACATTGTGGTAGCGCATCCGTCGACGTGGCTGGTGAACGCGATTGCCCACTGCATCTCATCGTCCTCCTCCACTCCCGCCTCGGACGCGTATCGGCCCTTGACTGCGTTGTACCGCTTTTGCGCTGCGAGTGCGCGCACGCATGGAGGCTGCTCGCACTTGTTGGTTGTTGCGCACAGCAGTGCGTCCCGGTGGCGCACGGCCCGCAGGACCATCGCCACCATCGCCGCGTGAGTGCGCGCGTCAGTAGTCGGGAAACGCCTCGCCAGCGCGTTCAGTTCCGCCAACTTGGTCCTGGTGCCTATTGAGGCGATGGGAATGCTTGAGATATCTGGCTTGGTAGCGTCCGGCCCTCCGGCATCACTGAGCGAGTCGTTCTGGCCGACGGTCGAGTCTGGTGCGGCCGCTCTGTGCGCGTTTCCCGCTGCCTCATTGACCTGCAGCTGTGCGCGCGCTGCCTTCTCCGCTCTGCCGTTGTTCGTCGCTGCGTTGCGAGCCTGTGTGTCCTCCGCGCTGGACGCCCAATCGCGGTATGGCCGCTTGGCGCCTGTCATGTCTGTCACCTCGTGCTCCTTGGCGACGCCCCGCGCGTGCCAGCGCGCCGCGCACGCCGCGCAGAGCCTCATGGGCCGATGTGGGTTACACTGCGCGCACTCGACGCGCCACGGCGCGTTCTCGCACCAGCCGCACGCTAGCGTCGCCATGCCTGCCAGCACAAGTAGATAGTGTGTTGCGGACTCGACCTACACTCGTTGGCGCGTTGACTCGAAACCAATATTGATATTGACGGACGTATAATTCCGAATCAATTTAATTACGGACGTTTCCGTAAATGCAACGAGTCTCAATCACACAGACACGCGTGCTGCCGATGAGGTGCGGTTCCGCCGCGCATCGGGAATCGCATGGGCGTGCATGACACGTGCAGGCGCTGCTGGCTGACTGTCTGTCTCCTCGCTGGGAGCGGTCGTGATGACCAAACGAGCGCTGCGAAGAACCCCGAAGCGGCGCGGACGAGTGGGCGAAGAAGATCAGCAACGCGACAGGCTGCGCTGGGTGGCCGCGTCCCCTCGGCGCACTGACGCGGCGCCGCGCTTCAGAGCTCGCGATCGGGTAGCCGATCGATCGATCGATCTTCCCTCCGCGCCTCGTTCCCGGTGGTTGCTCGGGCTGGAGAATGAAGGACGAAGGCGCATGGGCAGTGGTAGTGGCAGTGCTTGCTTGAACAAGATCGCTCGCTGCGTCTCAGACGAGAGGGATGCTCTCCTCTACCCGCCGCAGATAAGAGATCAACCCACGCAGCATGCAGGCCAAGAAGCAAACAAGACGGCGGCGAGCAAGACGCCACCGCCGCCGCATTGGATCGCTCGCGCCGGCGGACGATCGCGGTAGGCGAAGGAGACGAAGGGTGCAAAGCCACAGACTCGTATTCATCTCGGTCCTTACTGGTAAAGCGAGACCAGGCGTGCGAGCCGGGACGACGCCGGCAGGGGGCGAGAGCGCGACGGTAGGCAGCAGAGCCCGCGCGAGCGGCCGAGCGCCGGCATACCGTCCTGCTTGTTCCCCTCCCGCCTCATGCTAGCCCGCACTGTACGACCTCCGCCCGCTGCGAGCAGCTAGCCGGATGGACGACCGCTCCGCCCTTCACCTCCTCTTGCCGGCTTGGCGTCGTCATCGACCGCTGGCCACGGGCGGTCCAGTGACTTAGGTGGCGTACTTGGCGGTCCACTCGCGAGCCGTGGCGTCGTGGCGCGCGCGGTCTGTTCTATAAATCTGCGCAATCTCGGGCACGAGCGGGTCGTCCGGATTGGCATCCGTGAGCAGCGAGCAAATCGAGAGCAGCACCTTGGAGATCGTCAGCGCCGGGCTCCACTGGTCCTTGAGGATGTCGAGGCAGATGCCGCCGTTCGCGTTGATGTTGCAGTGGTAGATGCGCGTCGTGAAGTTGACCTTGGGCGGCTTGAACGGGTAGTCCGCCGGGAAGTAGATGTTCAGGAAGAAGACGCCGCCGGCGTACGGGCTGTCCTCGGGACCCATGATGGTCGCCTGCCAGTGGAACAGGTCGTCGCCGACGGGGCCGGCCGAGCAGTTAGCCGGCGGGTCGCGACCCAGGTCCTGCAGCTCCTTGTTGATCCGCTTGAGAGCCATCTCTGCCTCCTTCCGCCGCGGCCTTCGGTTCTTCTGCCTCTGTCTTCCCCGGCGCGAGCGATTTCGTTTCTGGCGGGGGGAACGAGGGGAGAATTCGCCACGGAGAGAGAAAGTCAAAAAGCGCGGCGTGCTGGAGTCGGGCCGGGTCGGGTCGGGCTCCGTGCGCGACTGCGATGAGCGGGTATTTTGACCCGGGCCGCTTGAGCAGGCTGTCTGCAATATGAGCCAATCCGGTGCGAGCAGAGGACCCTCAACCAGCAACGAGTCCGTGGCATTGGCTCTAGGTTCCCACGCGCCGTTGCGCCTGAAGGACGTTCCAGACGCGGGTCGAACAATGAGCCTACACTCGAGACTGCGCAACTTTGTACGGTCGCCGCGACGATCACACCATGCGACGAGTCGTTCCAGCAAGCTAGACGCGCGGCATCTTCTGCTGCTTCTCCTTCTCCTCCTCCTCCTTCTCCAGCGGCCTGGCGGGAGGCGCAGGATGCGCATTCAGCCAAGTCGCGCCGCGCGCGCTGCACCTATAGCCGGGCTGGGTTGGGTTTTGTGAGCATTCCTTCTTTCCTTCCCCTGCCGCTGCTGCTTGGACGCGCAAACGACGGTATGGAGCCGTGCTGCGATGAGGATATCAATAGGCAGCTCACATTGGATTGGGCAGGGAGCTTGATTGTGAGTTGCGCCGGAGCAAGGATACAAAAATAGACGCCCATCCGCTGCAGCGAGGACGAAGGCAGGCGTCGCTGGCGCAGCACGGCGTCGCTCGCCGCACCGACACTCGTCTCACAGAGACGCTCGCTCGCTCGCCGTGCCGCGCCGCGAGAAAAGAACCCCACGGCGGCCGGCGATGCAGACGAGGTAAAGGTAGTCGCTGCGCTGCACCAGCAGCGCGGGGTCTTTACTGGTCTCTGGTCAACACTATGCCGTGCATTCAGCCTGCAACGAGGCGAGCGAACCCAGTCAGCAGAGTATACGTCGCGATGGTGCGTGCAGTCTGGCCTTTTCCGTATAATCCAGAGGAGCAGGCATACGGATTCGCAATCAATGCACGGAAGATCTGTGCTTTATCCGTAGATCCGTATACCTCCCCTTTCTCCGTGCTCTCAACGCTACGCGCGCTGCATACATTGCGCGAGACAGTCCGCACTCCCCACCTTTCCCCGCACTTTCGATTCATCCACGCCATCGGCGGCATCTCGCAAGAAGAAGGCGCTGCCCGGACGACGCACCATGGGCGAGCGGTACCGGGCGGCGGCGTCGCCGCGCGACAGCGAGATGCCGGGCGAGTGCGGCGACGAGCGCTTCCGCAAGCTCGTGCAGGAGACGTCCAAGGGCATCTCGAGCTTCAACCAGGTCACGCGCGGCATCGCGCAGAAAATGTCGCTCTTCGGCACGCCGCAGGACTCGCGCGCGAACCACACGCAGGTGACGGAGCTCACGGACAAGGGCCACAAGCTCGTCAGCCGGCTCAACAAGCGTCTGCAGGAGCTGCACCGCGCCTGCCAGAGCGGCAAGCGCGCGGCGCGCAAGGCGCAGGTCTCCAAGCTCTCGAGCGACTTCAAGGCGCAGCTCAAGGCGTTCGAGGACACGTGCACGCGGCTCGTGGAGACGGAGCGCCACTCGGTCGACCTCATCCGGCGTTCCTCCACGAGCTTCCGGAGTGGACACAAGCCTGCCGGCAACGACTTCAGCAACTACAGCGAGGACCAGATCTATGCGCAGGCCAACGTCATCATTTACGACGAGGACGACCTCGTGCGCCGCGAGCAGGACATCATCCAGATCAACCACCAGCTGCGCGAGGTCAACGCCGCCTTCCAGGAGATCGACGGGCTCATTCAGGACCAGGGAGAGACCGTCGGTACGTCCACCTTCTTGTGCCGCCCGGCCACCGCGACTCGACTAACGAACTCGCTGGACTCTGCTTGCTTGACGAGCAGTGGAAATCGCGGACAACGCGGAAACGGCCAAGGACAACGTGGAGAAGGCGCTCGAGCAGGTCAAGCAGGCAGACGCGCGCAAGCGGTACTGCGCGTGCGGCCGTACCAAGCTCATCTGCTACATCGTCTTTGCAGTCATCGTCCTGCTCATGCTCATCGCCATCATCGCCGCCGTCGCCTAGTCAGTAGAAGACGGAGAGACAGGTTCCAGGGTCGACCTTCGAGGTGCCGCGCGTGTGCGTGGGTGGTGTATCGGTGTGCTGTGTCTGTGGTTTGAATGCCATGCCGGCACCGCCAGGGGTGACCGCTGTATATATTGTACGCGAGTGTGTGAATGTGTGTGGATCTCACATGCTGGGGGTCTCGTTCCTAACGGCACGTCTAACCTATCACCCGCTCCTAGGAGCTCCGTCGTCGCCGCAGCAGCCGCGAGCCGAGCTCCGTCAGCAGCGTCGACGCGCGCCGATTGCTCGTCTCGCTGGCGTCGTCGCCGCCAAAGAAGCTAGTGGTCACCGCCGCAATGATGCCGCTCACGGACCCAGCGCTCGTTCTCCGACTCGGCATCACCAGAGTGTCGCTCGTAGGCAGAAACGGCGCCGAGGTCGTCGCTGTCGGAGTGATTCTCGGAGACCCGCCGCCGCCGCCGCCGCCATCCGTGCATGTCGTCTGGTACTCGAGCGGATCGTTGGACGCAATGGCGACCCCGCTGAGTCCTAGCCCAAGCGCGATTGTCATGCCGTTGCTAACCAGCCCCGCTCCCGCGTGGGGCTTCGTGGTGAGCCCTTTGCCCGAGGACGAGGACCCGCGTGCGTTGCTGGCTTGGGTGCTGGCGCTGTGTAGGATCCGGGCACGAGGATCGACCGAGAAGATGCTCGTGAAGGGCACGCACGGGTCGCGTTCGCCCGAGTCGAAGAGCACGCCGCACACTCGAGGGCCTGCAACCCGGTTCTTGGCGGAACCGCGGCGCGCCTTACCGCTGGCGTTGCTGCTGCTACCAGCCTCGCTTCTCGCCCCCGAGTCGCACACGCACTCGACAACGCCAGGAAAGTAGATGGCGCTGCCATGAATGCGTGCCATGACGGCTTCCCCGACGGAGAAGTCGACAGGCCAGAGCTCGAAGCCCATGGCGTCGATCGAGTAGTTAGTCAGTTTCTGCGTCGGCAGCAGCACGTCCGTGTCGTCGATGCGCGTGAGCCGCTCGACCGGCACGCTCGTGTGCTGCTCACCATAGTCGAAGACGATCGAGAAGAGCGCGCTGCTGGACGACGCCGCCGTTGACGAGGATCCGGTGCTGGAGGCCGGAGTCGTCGCCGCAGGGACTCGGCAGGAGACTTTGGCCGAGCAGAAGCGAC
Organism: Phytopythium kandeliae; assembly: GCA_023338135.1. NCBI lineage: Eukaryota > Oomycota > Peronosporomycetes > Pythiales > Pythiaceae > Phytopythium > Phytopythium kandeliae. Next base: position 25,466 of record JAADYC010000173.1, on the reverse strand, counting down.
CGAAGCGCGAGCTCCACGCAAGCACGTACTCACCGATGCGAGGAGTCCACTCGTCCCACTCATCGTCGTCGTCATCCTCAGTCTCGTCGCCGCTTTGGCTCGACCGGCGCCGCGGTCGCCGGCGCGATCTCCGCCGGCGGATCTTCCGCCGCCGCTCGAGATGGCCGCCACCCTCCAGCAGCATCTGTGTCGGGAAAACCTCGAAGGCAATCGTGCCGTCGGCAAAGCGGAGGTCGCAGGCCGAGCTCGCGTGGGTCTTGATGACTACGCAACGCTCGACGGTCGCGCGCCGTGGGTGGTCCGCGAGCACCTGGTAGCCCTCCTCGATGTCGCCCAAGGGCGGCAGCAAGTCGGCGTCTCGGCTCGCACGAAGTCCAGATGGCGAGGCGAGCGCGCCACCGGCGCTGCTGCCGCTGCTGTTGCCGCCCATGCCTCCGTTGCGCGCGCTCATGAGCACGGCATTCTTGAGGGACAGGACGTCCTGATCGGCTTTCGGGTAGCGCGGCTTCTTGCGCTTGGAGATGCGATGCGGCAGCACCTCGTAGCCTGTGGACCCGTCGGCGAAGTCGATGGCGGCCGTGCGATTCGAGTAGACGCCGTTGAGCACGCCGAGCTTCTCCTCGGTCGTCGAGCCATCGGCGTCGCCGGCGCACTTGACGAGCACCTGGTCGCCGATGAAGACCTTGGTCTTGTTGCTGCACACAAGGAACTGCTCGTCTGTGATGGCCGCGCGCGCCTCTCCCCGAGGCTTCTCCGTCAGCGGGACAAGCTGATCGGCGGGTACGTTGTGCAACCGGATGCGGTTCTGCAGCAGCACGTGGAACGTCGGCTGCTCAGGATCCGCCGACTCGCGCTTCTCGACCACGACCACGCCGTTGCCGGCAAACCGCGTGCCTGGGTACAGCGTCACCTGGACTCTTCGGCCCGCGTACAGCTCCCTGGTGTCGCGTGCGAGGCTGCGTGCCTGTCGCAGCAGCTCGGCTGGCGACGGCAGCAGCAGCAGCTCGGACGGAGCCAAGGCCTGCACCGCGACCATCTGCTCGTCCTCAGTCACGACCGCGAACTCGCCCGACGCCAACCGCGCCTTGATGGAGCCGTAAGCGCGCACGCCATCGGTCCGACGAGTGTACACGACGCGCTGCGGCGGTACGGCGGTTGGCTCGCCGTCGCGCTGGAAGGCGTCGAGTCGCATCAGCATGTCTTCGAGCAGATCGTGCAGCGAGAGCGGCGCGCCGCTGCCGCCGTCAGCACCGACACCTCCCGCGCCGCGCTGTAGTGCCGACGGACTGATCTTCTTACTGTGCTTGGACATGTAGTCGGAGAGCATCTGCTTGAAAGATCGACGCGGCAGCAGCGACGGCTTGAGACTCGCCTGCTTGGTCAGGCGCGCCGACAAGCGCTCGACCTGCGAGACGGACGAGACACTCGAGCGGCGCGTCGCGCGCGGTCGCAGCGTCCGCGCCATGCCGAAGGTCTGCGTCATCTGTTGCCACGGCGTCACGAGCTCGCCACCGTCGTCCTCATCGTCCTCGTCGTCGTCCGAGTCGCTCACCTGCGTCGAGTCCTCCTCGAACGCCACGCCGTTCTCTAGCTGCTTCATGAAGGCGGTGTCGTCGGGGACGGACGGCGGCAGCTCTACGTCCAACGCATTCGGCTCCGTCGACTCACCGACCGGTCGCAGATCCGAGAAGCGCGCGTACAAGGCGTCCTGCTCGTCCTCTCGGCGGCCTGCGAAGCCTCCGTCGGCCGGCAGCTGCGCTTGGCGCGGCGGACTGGCCGAGAAGTCGACCATGAGTTGTTGGCCGGGCGGCGCAAGAGTATCCGTCGACAAGTCCTCGCTGGCGACGATCATGAGATCTTCGCGTCTCACGCGGTAGTCGAGCGTACCGTCGTCTAGCACAATCATGAATCGGCCGGCGCCGAGGTAGGTCGCGATGTTGCCCGAGTAGAAGCTCGCGGTGTTCCGGTAGCGCGCGAGCACGGGCTGTCCGTAGTGCCAGCGGCCTCGGAACGGCTCGAACGCGAGCGCTGGCGTGGCGGCCGGGAGCGGTGGTGGCGCTACTGCTGCCGCCGCCGCCGCCGCCGCCGCCGTCGCCACCGCGAATGACCCACGCGGCGAGACTGGCGCGGCGTCCTCGAGCTCATCTGCTGCTCCTGGCAGGCGACTACTATCAGCATCCAGCGCCACCGCACTCGCGTCCGTCGCTGACGGAGCGGACGAATCGTGGACATCCGCGGCGCGCAGCCGCGCGATCTCGCGCTCCGCCTCGGTGAGCTTGAGCGACGGCACGATGCTCGGCCGTCGCGAGATCTCGGGTCCCGCGGCGCGCATTGTCTGAGCGCCTGCGTCTCTTGCTGCAATGCGAGCGAGGAAGAACTGGCGGCCTTCTCCATCGTGCTGCGCAATGAGGCGGGGGGTATATATAGCGCGGAGGAGACACGCAGATCCCTTGATCCATGCCAGAATTAGCTTCCGACCGAACGCTATTGCTGTTGACGCGCGACTGCTGCGACGCCTTCAACTTGTTCGGGAGTATTTGGCGCCATTTTTCAGTGGTGTTTGACGCCGCTTGACTGCAGCGATTTCGCTCAACTTGTTCGGGAGCATTTGGCGCCATTTTTCAGTGGCGTTTGACGCTGATTGATGTCCGCGATCTTGCTCAACTTGTTCGAGAGCTCTTGGCGCCAACTGCTTCATCTCTTGGCGCGAAATGGCAGTTGGGATCCATGTGGGCCAGTGTGGCAGCCACGTTGGCGCCGCGCTCTGGCGGCTCGCGGACGCCGCAGCGCCGCCGCTAGATGTTGTGCGCGCGGCGGAGACGGATCGCGGGCGGCGCTTGCTGTTCCACGCGCGCTCGGGCCGCGCCAGGTGCGTGGTTGTGGGTCCCGCGCCGAAAACAGCGAGCTCATGGACCGGCTCCCAGCCGGCCCACGTGCTCACCGAGCCCCGCGGACGCGCCAACAACTGGGCCATGGGTTTCTTCTTCGCCGAACGCGGCGCCGCGCACCTGGCGGACCGCACGCTCGAAGCGCTGCGCAAAGAGCTCGAGACGCTCGACGCGCACCGCGCGACGCTCGTAACGCTCGCGCTCGGCGGCGGCACAGGCGCCGGCGTCGGCAGCCGCGTGCTCGAGCGTCTGCGCGATGCCTACCCTCGCGCGCTTATCGTGACGGCGGCCATTGCGCCGTCCGTCTCGGTCGGAGGCTCGCCGCTGCAGAACTACAACGCCATGCTGACGTTCCAGGCGCTCCAGACGCACGCCGACGCCGTCATCTACCGCGACAACGACGAGATACTGCGCACCACGAGGTATTGGCGAGCGTCCGATAGCGCGCGCGTGGCATTGGACGACATGAATGCTGTGGTAGCTGCCGACCTCGCCGGCCTGATACTCCCGACGGCAACCAGCTCGTCGCCCCGCGAGTCGTGGCGTCCGTTCGACGCCGGCAAGTTCGTCCACGACTTGAGCCCAATGCCTGCCGCGCGCTTCGTTGATCTGCGCTCTGGCATATTGCAGTGGAACGCGGGAGACGCCGACCGCGTCGTGCCCCACGCCATGACCGCGCCGACTGCCGCAGATCGCAGGGGAGATATGTCGGCGCTCGAGATCGCCGCGAAAGACACGGCGCTAGCCTTCCCGCGCGCCAGCCACCTCTCCATCGCGTCCTTGGCGCTCGTTAGGGGCTTCACAGCCGCGCAAGGCACCAGCGAGGTCGTCACGCGGTGGGTGGACGCCGCACTACCTCGCCTGACGTGGCCTGCCTCGCCCGTGGACGTGCGCTTCTCGCCTCCCTCCCCATTCCTCGCCCCCTCTCGTGGTTCCCAGCGACAGACAGCCTCCGTCACCATGTGCGGCAACAACGGACACTTCATCCCAACCGCGCGCGTGCTCCTCGACCGCGCGCGCCGGCAATTCCGCGCGCGCGCCTATCTGCACTGGTACGAACAGCACGGACTCGCTCTCGGCGGTGAGCACGATACATTCCGCGAGTCGTTCGATGCCTGCGACGCGCTCATCGGCGACTACGAGGCGCTGCTAGCAGACGCGTAGTGACTCGGCAGAGTTGAAGAGCAGACTGGACGATCGAGATCCGCGCGGAGCCGCGCGAGCTCCGCCGACACGAGGCGCAGACGCTGCTGTGCCTCACGCCAGTCGCTGCGCCGCGCTCGAAACTCGCGCTCCAACTCCACGACTTGCGTTTCCGACGATAGTCGACGCTCAGGAGAGTATGCGCGAGTGTCAGCAGAGCTGCCAAACGACAATACGTTAGCGCCGTCGGGGACAATGGCAGATGCCTCGTACCTGTGCCGAGCTTGCAGGTCCGCGATCCGCCTCTGGAATGCGCGCCACTCGCGCTTGCGCTCCTGAAGACGCTCCAGCTGCTGCTCGAGCGCATCCAGCAGCGTTGCATATCTGTCTGAGCCATCGCTGGCGCAGACTCCCTTGGCGGCGGTCATAGCAGCTTCGAGATCTAACGGAGCTGTGAACAGCGCAGAATCACCCGTAGCCTGCGCGTTGGCGGCCATCGCGCTCGCGATGACGTCGCATTGAGCTTGGCTTGACTTTTCACTCACGGGATCACTTGGGTGGAGTAAGTTGACTGGGAACTGGAATCCGTAGCGCGAAAGCTCTCGCGACCTGCCCATCGCTGCGCTCGCGTCCGCCTCGCTTCCTCGATCCTGGTCGCTCTCTCCGACTCCGAGTCGCGGCTCCAGCATCAGTTCAACAGGCTTTCGCGGCTGCGGTCGAGTGCGCGGCAGCGTCACGAACTCCGACAGCGGCGACGCGGCTGGACCGAGCGAGTGCGAGAACTCGCTCCATCGCTCACCGCTCGCGGTCCGCGGGGCAACTGGCAGCAGACGCTGTCGCCGTGGGTGCCAATCCACTTCGTCGCCTGCGCCGAGCTGGCGAGCAGTCAAGCCAGTCCACACGTAGTCACGCGCACTTCCCGATCGTTCCTGACGCCGGCGAGCGACCATCAGCCTCCAGTGGCGAGCGATCAATGCCACGCGACGCCATATTCGCGCGGTGTAGGCGGCCTGCACGCCAGCGGCGCGCGTCTCTCGGATCTCCTGGAGGTGCATGGCTGCCGTCAGCCACTCTCGCACGCCGTGGGTCACAAGCTGCACGTGGCGGAACTGCAGTGCTTCATGGAGCTGCTGACGCTTCTCGCGCTTTCGCTCCAAGTACGCGAGCCACCGAACGAACGCGCGCCGCTCCATCGAGAGCTTCCAGTGCACCAGCGCCGACCGTGTGCGGCTCCGCTCGTCCTGCGCCTCCACCACACGCTCGCGCCATCGTGTGAATGCCTTGCGCAGCCTCGAGCAGCGCAAATGCGTCCGCGCTCGCTCGCGCTTGATCTCTTGCCATCGCACTCTCGAGACATAGGAAACCCACGCGTCGAGACACTCGCGCAGCATTCGCACGTATGCTCGGCCACGGAAATTGGCAACAACCAGTCGCGAGACGCTCTTGGAGCGCGCGTAGTCGCTCCAGTTGACAAGCAGCAGACGCTGGCGGCCAATGCGGCGAGCGCGAACGCTAGGACCCGATCTCCACGCGTCTAGTGACGCCTCGAGCTCGCGGTCGCGGTGTGTCTCGTGGTCGATGAACGCGCGCCACGCCTTTAACGCCGAGCCGAGAGTTCGCGTCCGGTCGAACTCGTCTGCTCGAGCAAGCGCCAGCCGTTTACTGCTGCGTTGGGCTGCGTTCCCGCCAAAGCCGAGCGTCAGTACTCGCCTCATCGCTTGATGGCGAGCGTGGCGCATTGCCATCGCGTGCTGAAGGCGCTTGGCTCGGCGCGAGCGCGTGTACTGTGTCCACGCCTGGACATTGAACATCACGCGCTGTGTCCGCGCGATCCTTATCAGCTCTTGGAGCTGTGACAGAGCGCGGCGAAGCGATCGGAGGTACGCGAACCGCGCGGCTCGACGGCGCAGCAGTTCCTGGTGAGACGCATACTGTGCGCGCTCACGCCACGCCTTCCACGCCGAGGTCGCCACGCGCACGTTGTGGAAGGCCGTCGCTCGCGTCCACTGCCGCCACGCAACGAGCGCAGTGGCTGCCAACGCGAGTGAATGCACTGCGATCGCGCCGTCTTCCTGACCTTCGTCGGTTTGGAACGAGCAACTGGAGGCGTCACGCTCAGCAATGGGGCTACCGAGGGACCTCGCACCATCGATACCGTCATGCGCTTCGCTCTCGCAGTGATCGGGGACTTCTCCGATGCCAGAAGCGTCCGTTAAATCGCTTCCCGCACCGCTTGCGGCGGCTTGTCGCTGCCGACTCGATGCGACAGCGGCTTGCCGCCAGCGCTGCATCGCTCGCCGCTGCGCGAGCCCGGCACCGACGCGACAGGCCGCCTCGATGCGCTGGGCGGTCGCGCGCCAGATCCGTTAGCGCGGCGCCGCGGACGTCAGCGAGCGAGGCGCGCGCCGTACCTTGTTGCGGTCGCCGTCGCGCCGCATGCTTGGCTTCGTGTGCAGAAGGAGCGCTTTGAGCAGCATTCCGAAGGATCGATACCCGCATTCTCCCCTCGATTACGAGCGACCACGTAATCGGAGGTGGACCGTCTCTCCGACCCCACTTCCCGCAATTATGGCACGTCACTCTTTCAAGGCACGCCGTCTCGATGTGGTCGCGCAGCAAGTTCCTCGTGCTGGTCCCCGCGCAGTCTCCAGGAGAAGCAGAAACGCCACGAAGCCCCGAGCCGCGGCCCAGCACGTAGTTACCCATCTGCCGCTCCGTCCGCTCGGCCCGCGCGCGACCGACACATACATTGCCCTAGTATCCAGACAGGCGGCGGTACGTGCGCTCGGTGGCTTGGCTCGGCGCTCGGGAAATGGCGGGCAGTCCCCTTCTCACGGCCGACGGCGCAGGCAGGGTCGCGCGATGACGAGCAGCGGCGGCGGTCCCGGCGCGGCGCCGGCCGCCGGCGGCTCCAAGGTGCAGGACGTGGTGCCGTTCGCGGGTCGGTTCCCGTCCTGGGAGGCCTTCGACGTGGCGCGCAAGGCGCACTGTGAGAAGACGCACACCATGTACGTGTGCCGCAACACGGTCAAGGTCGAGGTCGCCAACAAGCGCCGCAAGCTTCAGGTACCCGCGTCCTGGGTCTACGACCGCAAGGTGCGTCGTCCGCGGGCGATGGAGGAGGGATCAGGATGGTACGGTACGGACCGGGCGGTCGCCGGAGCCGAGCTGACGCTGCCGTCGTTGTCGTCGTCGTCGTCGTCGTCGTTATCGCCGCAGGTCTACGTGTGCACGCACGGCTACAAGCGTATCTCGCGGTCGAACGGCACGCGCCCGCGGCAGAACGTGCGCTACACGAACTGCAAGGCGCGCTTCACGGCCAGCGTCGTAGTGAGCGAGGTGGTAAACGACCGGCCGGTGCTGTGCATCCAGGTGACGGGGCAGCGGCTCGAGCACGACGATCACCCTGTGTCGCTCGAACAGTGGCGCAACTACTCGCAGAACCGCGCGGCTATCATCGAGCACCCGTACCTGACGCACGAGGCCGAGCTGCTGCGCCGCATTGGTTCGGGCAAGCGCCTCGCTCGCGAGCACATGGAGACGCTCACCGGCCGCGTGTGCACCATGAAAGACATGCACAACCTCTACGCACGGCTCAAGAAGCGCGAGGACGGTCGCAAGACCAACTCGGCGCTCGTGCAGACCAACGCGACCGTGCGCGTCGAGTCGGTGCTGCAGCAGTTCGTCGACGTGCACGTCGAGAACCACGCGAGCCTACTCACGGGTGACGACGGCTGCAACGAGGCCATCTGCCTCGCCAGCAAGGCCATGAAGGAGCACTTCGCCGTCTTCCCCGAGCTCGTCATGCTCGATGTGACCATCATCGGCACCGCGTCGCAGGCCAACCAATCGGCCGCGCGCAAGGCGAGCGCGGCCAAGACTGGCGTCGCGCCGATGGACATGGCGCCGGACGACAGCAGCATGGCATACCACCACCCGTCGCAGAACCAATTCCAGGACGCGCAATACTCTGCGCCACCACCAGCGCAGCCACAGTCGCAGTCGCAGTCGCAGTCGCATTCGCAGTCACAGTCGCAGTCGCAGTCGCAGCCGCAGTCACAGTTCGCCGTGCCGCATCAGCACCAGCAGCAGCACTTGCTCGGGTTCCTCTGCATGGACGCGCTCGGCAACAGCAAACCCGTGTTCCTGGCGCCCGCGTTGCACTCGTCGCCAGCGCTACTGCGCCGGGTGTGCCAGGACTTCAAGCGTACGCACCCGCTCTGGACGCGTATCAAGGTATTGGTGATGGAGAAGCTGCTGCCGGAGGTAGTCGAGGTGCTCGCGCACGAGTTCCCACGCGCGCGCCTACTGCTGTGCCAGTTCCACGTGGTCAAGTTTCTCAGCTCGCTCATCTCGCAGAGCGAGTTCGCCGTGCCGCAAGACTTTGCGCTGCAGGAGCAGGTGCGCGAGCTCGTCCAGCGACTCGTGTTCGCGCGTTCGGAGCGCGAGTACAACGAGAGCAAGGCACTGCTCGCCCAACTGCTCAACGGACACTACGACGTCTTCCACGGGTACGCGCAGCACCCGCTCGTGGCTCACATCGATCAGCACTGGGAGCCGTACCGCCACCTCTGGACCTCGTACTGGCGCGTGCAGGTCTTCGAATTCTCCTTCTTCTTCACCAAGGGCATGGAGTGCTTCTGGAACCCGCTCAAGTCGGCGTTCGAGCGCACCGGAGGCATCGCCAGCACTGGCGCCGTCGCGGGAGTCGCGGGTGCTGCGGTCGTCGCTGCGGCCGCCGCCGTCGCGGCTGGATGCGAGTCCGACTTGCTGATCGCGGACGACCCGCAGGACGATGGAGAGCAGCAGCACAGCGACAGTGGGAGCGATGGCATAGACCACGGAGGCGGCCACTCGATGCTGCCGGCGTCAACTGGCGTGGCGACGTCCATGGCGATGACTGCAGCCAACGGAGCCGTCCCCAGTGCGAGCGCCGGGACCCTGAGCGGCGGCAACGCGTCCCTGGCGCGGTGCATTTCGGAGGTGTTGACCATGGTGCGCTTCATCGAGGAGGAGTGGACGGCCAAGATGCTGATCCTCGAGATGACCAAGCCAGTGACCGAGTTCAGCAGCGACCCGTTGCTCCACTTCATGGTCAACTGCCTCAGCGCGTACGCTGTGACGCTCGTGAGTTCGCAGGTGAGCATGCAGACGGCGCACGCCGCCGGCACGGTCTCCATCACCAAGATGAATCGCGCCAGGTCGCTTCAGCAGGCACATCAGCACGCGCTGGAGCAGCACTATCACCACCAGTACGTCGGCATGCCGATCCATGGCGGCGTGCTTCACGGCGGCGCGTACGACCCGATGGACCACGCGCAGATGGCGCACCACGACCACCACGAGGAGCTGCATCACGACCATCACTTGGACCATAACGCGATGGACGGCGCGGGACTCACGCACGACGACGATCATCATCATCACCAGCCGCATCAGCAGCACCAGCATCACGGCGTCGACCACGACCACAGCCACGGCTCGTCCTCATCCGGACTCGTGCGCTGGTTCGACCGCGCGACCAAGAAGCGGCACGTGCTCCAGCGAGATGCGAGCGGCTGCGACTGCGAGTTCTACCAGCTGTACCACCTGCCGTGCGAGCACCTCATCTACTACGAGGTCTCAGTGCTCAAGCACAAGCAGCTCAGTATGAGCGCGGTCGGCCGCCGCTGGTTCCTGCGTACCTTCCAGATCCCCAAGATTGTTTCGCAGCGCGAGTCCAACGAGGTGCGTCGCCGTCGCTGCCATTTCGTTCGCTCGTGGCGGCACCGGCGCTTCGCGGCCGCTTCTAACCCGCGCGCGTGCCGTCTGCTTATGCTGGCACGTAGATCGAGTACCACATCCTGTAGTGCCGGCACCCTGTCGGTCCCGACTGCGACCAGCAGTCGCGCGCGGACGCGATGTCCGTCCGGCCCTTGTCCGTGTTGTCGCGTGCGTATTGCCAGTATCTATGAGGCCGCCTCGCCGCCGCGGCGTGCATGCATATCGAGCAATGTCATGGTGGCTCTGCCGTCCATGAGCCTTGCCTAGCTGCCCATTGCATTTCCGCGTCTGACTCGTCGGCATCGAGCGCCATGCGTTGCGTTTCTCGTGATCAAGTGCAACTTCAACGTGCAGACCAGACCAGTCGATGACGCCCCGCCGTTCGCCCGCGACATCAACGGCCGACCGTCGAGCTGCTCGCTCGCTCGCGCGTTCGCGCGCTCTCCGCGGCATTCGGCGGCGCTCGGCGGCTCCAGCGGCGGCGCCGGCACCGCCGGAAGGGAAGCCGCTCGCTCGCTCGCTCGGTCGCTCAATTGGACGCAATCGGCCTCCGATCTGTGATGAGATGAGGGAGGGAGGGAGGGAGGAAGACGATCCTGCCTCCCGCCGCTTGGACCGCCACGGCTGCGTTCGTTCGTCGCAGGAGCCGTACCCACCGCGCTTTCCTTCGTTCTGAGCAATCGAGAAGGCGGCGGCGACCGAGCCAGCGGCGTCGCTTACCTGGAGCTCGCTGGGGTAATCCTCGCCAGGGGGTACACTGAGACGTGCGTGTACCCATCGCGTACCCTGCCAGCGTCGAGGGACTGGCAAACCAGGTACCCTCCGCGCCGCCGCCGTCCAGACGCCATCCATCGACGCCGGACAGCCGGCCGGGTGCTGGCGTGAAATGCACGCTCGAGATCTCCTGGTGCTGGCGCGAAATGGACAGCAGGCGTGTCCCAGCCGCCGTCTGCCTGCCGGCCAGCATATCAGCGGCTCATGCGCCTCGCAGCGTCTCTGGGCTCGCGCTTGCTCGCCTCAGCAAGGTGCCTGCGTCGCCACCGCTCTCGCCTCGAGCCAGCCCTGGCCTGCCTGCCTGCCTGCCTGCCTGCCTCGAGAGAGAGCGGTGTCGCGTACTGTTCGCTCAGCCGGAGCGGCGACTCTGCACGCGCTGACTGATCGCCGGCGCTCGTGTCGCGATCTGCACCCTCGCGCCTGATCGCCACCACCACACGGCGGCAGGGCATCCATCGCAAGCGCATGGCGTTCGTTGGTATCAGCAGAGCCGCCGGCGCGGCGCTAGTCGCAGTAGACGAAGAAGATCGGGCTCGCCAACGCCGCTGCCTCCGCCTATGCTGCAGGAGCGTAAAGCCCCGCGCCGACGCGATAGCCACGCGCGATGCTTGTCAAGCGCGGCATGGCATGCCATTGCCATTGCCAGCGTCCCGCATTGGCGAGCGCTGGCTTGGCCGCGATCGACCGATCGATCAATCCGTCGTCGGTTAGTCAAAATGCTGACCTTGAAGGACAAAACAGTTGGGGAGAGAGCAAAGAGAGTGCGTGTACCGACCGTGGGACGTGCCTGATCAGCGAGAGAGGAGAGGAGATTTGCGACACGTCAGTCGGTCGGTCGGTCGGTCGGTTGGTGGTCATTCGGTCGGTACAGTGCTGGGCTCGATACCAGCCATTCAGCCAGCCCTTCAGCCAGCCCTTCAGCCAGCCAGGCAGCCAGCCAGCGAGGCATCGAGGTGCATGCACACCCTGCTGCGCAACGAGGCGATGCCCTCTCTGGACGCCTGGCTGCGTCATTTGGAGCCGGCCCGGCGGTGAGCGGCACCGCCACCGTCGGCGCCGGACTCCTTCTGGAACGAGGGCCGCACCGCCGGCACGCGCCACCTCGGCAATGCCCAGGCGGCGCCTCGCCCGGCCGAGGTCTCGACGGTACAGAGGCGGCAGCCAGCCCGCGCGGCCGGCCGACCAGTCATACTTTGCGTTTCGGACTCTGACGCGCTCGACGCGCTCTCCGCGGTCTCACGCGCCGGACTGAACCTCTCGGCGTCGGTCGCGTTGCCGCCGGCGAGGGAGCGAGTGAAAGTGCGTGCATCTGAGTGATCCCAAAATATGAAACTTCAACACCCAAGCCACGGTTGCGGCGGCCTCCTCGGTCCTTCGCGCGCGCGGCGAAGACGAGGGAGGGGAGCGTCGTCCGGTGGCCACACCCCGCTACCAACCACTCTCGCGAGGCCGGCCGCCGACGCGTCGGCGTGTTTGTTCGAGTCACCGCGTGCCGGCGCGATGGCTTCGCCGGCGCCGACCGCACTGCGGTGCTCGTCAAGTGGCTGGCGAAATGCGGCGGAGCGCGCGCGAGAGCGGAAGACCCGGCGTATTTATGCTGTGGGAAGCGCAGAACCGGGCCGCGGTTGGATCCCAAAAAGTGAATGCTTCGACTACCCGAAATAGTCAACATGCTGTGCGGCCCACTGCTGCACTCGCCCCATCCCTGCCCGTCTCCCGTCGCACATGAAGAAGAAGAAGGAGGCGGCGCAAGGTTCCAAGTGAGCAAGCTGTCGCACAACTGACAGGGTGCGGCCGCCCAGCAGCTCGCTCGTTCCCCACGCTTCTCGCTGGGAGGATGGCGGCGTCCGGGATGGGACGGGAGGGTGCGAGCGCCGGCGATCGGGCTGGCGGCCGGGCGGCACGAAGTGCCCTTGCACTACATATTGCGGCGCGCACCTTGCGGTCCGCAAGCTCCGCGAGCGCGCGCTCTCTCTCGCTCGACGGCCCTGCGAAACGCCCAGTTGTGTGGTGGTGTGTTCTGCAAGTTCAGTGGTCTGGAAGGAAGGTCCGCTCTGTGCTCCGATTACGCGCGGATGATTGCTGCCTTCCCTCCCCTCTCTTCTTCTTCGAAGGCGCTGGAACGTCGGGCGGCCTCGCCGCCGCCGCCGCCGCTGGGGCCGACCGGGCGACTCGATTGGCGCGACCAGCGGACAGCCCGACACGCTGCTGCAGGCGCTGGTGCTGGTGCTGGCATCTCGGCGCGGCGCCGCGCACCGCCAGCGTGTCAAACCACAGGCCGAGCGAGTATACCAACACAAAGACACGGAGCGCGCACGAGGCGCCAATATTCACGGAATTGGGCCAAGCGTCGACACGCGGCCGCAGCTCACTTGACCAACGTATGCCGTGTCGCGCGCGACCTTGAAGGGCAGCCTGTCCGTCCCGCGCGCTGATTGGTCGAGGCGAGAAACCGCCGAGCCTGCCGGCCGTTCTCTGCGCGCTTATTCGTGCCGAACGTGGGTAGGGGAGGAACCAGAGATGGCCCGGCGCTGCATGTAAGCTTCTGACTGCAGCCTGGGGTTGCCTGTAAACAAGCCGTTACGCGCGGCCGGATTGTGCCCCGTCCGCGCCTGTGCGTTGCTGAAGTTTCGGCTCCGGCGCCGTACCGTACATCGTCTCCCCATACGGAGACCAAGATCCGCCATACACTGCTCCAGTCAACCGCGCGACCGACCGACCTCCCGGCGTGATCTTCCATGGCACACTGTACCGTTCAGAGCCATTGCGCATCGCCCGCGGAGCTCCATGGCGCAGGGCCGGTCGGGCGAGACCCGCCGGGCGGCGAATGCTCGCGGCGGCGCCACTTCGAAATTCGCCGTGCCGAGCGCCGAGCAAGTCCCGAGACGTCTCCTCTTCTCCGCCTCTGCGTGCGAGCGAGTGTGCGGCCGCTGTAGCAAGCCAGGCCCACAACCACCGCTCCGGTACACCTCCATCCTCCCTGCCCGTCGTCCCCGTCCAGCGCCGCTTGACCTCCAGCCCACTATGATGGTCGCCGTCGGATCCAGCTCGCCCGTGAGCAAGGCGCCTGTGGCCGGGTCCATGTCTCCCACGGCCAGCGGCTGCGTATCCAAGGGCATCTGGTCCCAGGAGGAGCACGACCGCTTCCTCTCGGCCATGAAGCTCTTCCCGAAGGGTCCGTGGAAGGCAATTGCGGACCACATCGCGACGCGATCGGTGCGCCAGGTGCAGACCCACGCGCAGAAGTACCAGGAGAAGGTCTCGCGCCGGCTACGAGGGCTACGCAAGTCGAAGAAGAAGCTCGTACGCCCCGAGCACCGCATCGATGACGAGACGATGGAGCTGTGCAAGCTCGTGGACACGGCTGCGCAGAAGCTCGTGGCGGCGGCGACGAAGGGTGCTCCGCGGTCGAGCATCAAGCTCGAGCCGTTCAAGAAGAAGGCTGCCACGCCGGCTTCCAAGCCGTCGTCGCCGGTTGTCAAGACGGAGGCGGCTGCTGCGTGTGCTACCGCGTCTGCTCCCGCTACTGCTGCTGCGGCGGCGGCTGCTGCGACGACCAGCACAGCGGCCCCAGCGTCGCCCATGCTGGGTCTTACGCCTGAGGAGCTCGCGGACAGCGACGCGTGTGCGCCTGCAATGGACCTTGAGGACCTGATCAAGGACATTGCGCTGGAGCCGCTGCCGCTGTTCGACTTCGGGGACGACCTCGACCTGAGCTGTCTGTCCTCGTCGCTGGCAGTGCCGCAGGCGCCGACCGTCAGCGAGTCGCTGGACTTCCTGATTGACTATTTATCCATTTGAGTGGCGTGTGGCGTGTATGTGTTGTGTGTAGCGAGCGGCAGTGGGGCGCGCGCGAAACCATATCGATAGAGCTAGGCGACGAGAAGACGAGCAGCAGACGAGATCGCGGTCCCCACGCGCTCCGGCACGCGAGACTGTTGGTACGAGGCAGGTGTGTGCGTGTGTGTGAGCCACGGGGTCTCTCTCGTCTCCTTCGGCAGTTGACGAAGGAGTGCGGCGGGATAATATAGACACACCTCCGTCGGCGGGAGGGCGGGCGAGCGCGCGCGCGCGAGCGGGAGGCGGACGGACGGCGCAGGTGCAGCTTCGAGCGGGTCGCGCGCTGCATCTGTCGGTTCCGGACGGGCTCCTGTCGTCGGAGGGGACCTCCACACGCGCTCGCTCCCTCCCGCCGGCGGTTTTCGGCAGTATGGCTTGCCGCCATCGCCGCTGACCCGGATCTCCTCGGGCAGCGGCGCGTTTGTTGTGGTTCTCGTTTGTTTTCGCGCGCAGTTCTTGGAGTCGTTTGCAGCCGCATGAGCGCCGCCGTGGGATGGCAGGTACGATATGCTTGCAGCCGCATCGTGGTGTCCGTGCAGCGCGGCTCCATCACTTGGTTTGTTGGCGCGCATGTGTGTATCATTGCATTGCACTGGCGGTGTGTGGCATGAGCGTGTGTGGCATGAGCGTGTGTGGTGTCGCTGGATGGGATTGGAGGAAAAGAAGTGGGATCGGCCAATGGAAGGAGGGCAACTGCTATCTGGCATGTCGCATTCGAGCGAGGAGGTCGACGACACACATTCGACTTCCGCAGTCACCCTCATTCCGTTGTGTGTGCGAAACCAATCGCTCGGGACTCGGAGCCAATCACGTGGGAGAACCCGTTCTCGATCCGTGGTAACCATATCTAGCAACATCAACACTCTGTCATCGAGAGTGACGAAGCATCTCATCCACGAGTGATTGTGTGAGGAATGGTGGTCGATCCCGACACAACGTAACGCCCTGTGTCGCTGCACTCGCTGACGGCGCACACTCGACTGCTGACCTCATGCTTTCTCTCTCTCTCTCTCTCTCTCTCTCGATCTCCACCGAAGAAGGCTGCGGCGAGACCGAGATGACACTTCGCCATTCGCTCTCGCTGCCGCCGCCAATGCGCTCTTCGATCGGTATGCTTTGGTTGAGTCCATCGATTGGATAGGCAGCGAGAGCTCGCAGCGTTCCGACGACATCATGCTCAACGACGATACCATCGGACCAGAGAATTGGCGCCAGGGTGAAAGCGCTCCGGTGAGATCCCGCCCGAAGGAAGCATGCACCGACGACTTTGACTGCGAGCGCATACGCACACTCCCTAGCGAACCGAGCGACATGCCTGCCTGCTCTGGAGCAAGCGCTCGTCGGAGATGCGCGCTCCTCGCCGAGAACACCGGACTGCCGGCACGTGCGCGCTCCGCACGGAAGAAGCTGCTCACGCCAGCGTTCCGAACCGTCCAGCGCTCGTTCCCGCCGTCGACACGGAGGTGTGGGCGGGCCAAGTGGCTTATCGCGACGTCATAGCGGCCACGAGAAGCTTCGCAGCTCTCCATTCTTCTCGGCAGGCACGCACGCACGCTCACGCTCCTGCGCGAAAGTGAAGCAAAGCGAGGTCCACCCTGATCTTATTCCGTCGACCGGCGAGATTCAAGACTGTTGATTGGCTGAAAAGCCGAGCGAAACCACTCTTTCGCGCAAAGCCGCGCTTTTGATTCGCGCTTGGCGACCCAGATGTGCGCGAAAGAGCAATTTTCGCGAAATTTTGACGAGCTCTGACCAATCAGATGATAGCGACCGTTGGACGTTCGCCCGAGGCGATTCTTTCCGCGCCGCCAGCGACGAGGCCGCTCGCCATGCCAGCGAGCACGCACGAACGTTTTCTCGGCGTTCAGCAATCACATGCGCGTACGGTACGCTCGGAGGCGTCAGCGCACTTCGACGTGCACAGGTCATGGATCCAGGCGGCCAGGCAGCCGCTGCTGGCGACAGGCGCAAATGGCGGCCGCGTCGGTCGTCGTCGTCGTCGTCGTCGTCGCCGTCAAGGAGCGAGATCATGATGGTGATGATGATGATGATGGTTGAAAACGTGGGCGAGTCGTTCGCTCTCATACTGTTCCTGTGCGATATGGAGTCTGTCTCCCTCGCGATACCGTGGCTAGCAGCCCTCAAGCCGCCCCGACCGAGGCCAGGGCCGCGCGGCTGAGCTACACGGTCCATACATACGCTACCTCCTCGCTTCCCAACTAGAACGGGATCTCCCTACCGATGCTTCTCGACGATCGCTCGCTCGTCTATCACCCTCGAGGGTGCATGGTCGTCATCATTCGCCCTCGCGGCGCGCGGATCGTCGAGCTTACTGCAGCAGCAGGTTGAGCGACTCCTCGACGTCTTGCCGGTAGTTCTCGTCGGCCAGCATCGCCTCGAACGACGGCGCCGCCGAGAACGGGTACGGCTCCACGCCGACGTCCGGGCTGTTGTCATCTAGCGCGAGCGCACTGACACTGCCGGGACTGCTGCACGCACTGCTCGAGCCGACCGAGGCATTCCGGAGCGGCGAGTCGGTTGACGACAGCAGCAGGTGGCTAAACGAAAAGTCGCCTGCGGCCGGGAACGCGGACGGCGAGCGCGGCGAGCCGCCGGAGAGCACCGGCTTGACGCGCTGGATGCAGCCCGTCGCGTTCACGTCGACGCGGTGCTCGGGACGCACAAACTTCTTCTTCTGCTTGCGCAGGCCGCGCTGGCGGCGGTTGATCTTCTGCTGGTACTTTTGCGCGTGCGTCTGCACCTGCTTGATGGAGCGCGTGCCGATGTAGGCTGCGATCGAGCGCCAGGGACCCGTGGGGAAGAGCTTCATGGCCTGCAGGAACTGCTCGTGCTCGTGCTCCGACCAGAGCCCGCGGGTCGTGGGCGTGCCGACCCGCGGGATGTTCACGCCCAGGCTGGCTGCTCCGTGGACGACGGGAGCGTGAACGGGCGTCGGCATCATCATCATGGCGGTCGGCTCGGCTCGGATCGGACGGATCGATCGATCGGTGGGGTGGCAGGCGACTCGCGGCGTCAGCTCAAATTGCGGAATGAGTCGAAGCGGGCAAGGGTAAATCGAGCGCTTCGCTTCGCTTCGCCCTCATCGCATTGCATCGCATCGCATCGCGACGAGGCTCGCTCCTAACCGTATGGGAAGCGAAGCGAGCATGGATCCGCGCGCCGATTTGTATGGTAGATTGTATGCGGCTCGCGGCTTCAATGCGTTTTAGTTTTTTTACCTTTATCTGCGATACTCAACGCATCACACTTATCGCTCTGCGGGATGGGCATCCGACAGGCGGAAGGGAAGGGATAGGGCAGGGATCGGGTATCTTTTTGTGGTGTCGAAAAGTTCGGACGCGGCTGGCTGGTGACGGCGACTTGCGCGGGGAGCGCGCTCGGGAGTATCTAGAGAAATGTATCGAAACCCTCGCGCCGACCAGAACTTTCCCGGCC
Source organism: Phytopythium kandeliae (assembly GCA_023338135.1). Classification (NCBI taxonomy): domain Eukaryota; phylum Oomycota; class Peronosporomycetes; order Pythiales; family Pythiaceae; genus Phytopythium; species Phytopythium kandeliae. The sequence goes on along the minus strand of JAADYC010000173.1, from coordinate 7,602 downwards.
TTTCCTTCGAACGACCGAGCGGGCCAGGTCCGGACAGGACTCTCTCCAGAGTTCGTGCCAAACGTGCGCACGAGCCCCCGTCAAAACCGTTTGCCGTCGATCCGACGGCTCTGCGTTCAGTCCAGCGAGTGCTGGCGTGGTGGAAACGGAGACTTGATTCCTCGCTCGATGCAAAATAGCAACATCCAGCGCGCGTCAATCGATCTCGGTCGCTAGGCAGCTGTCCATAATGCATGGCTCGAAAACACAAACAAGCGCAAGCTGTTGCCACGACTAATCTGACATGCGCGTGGAAAATATTCTGCTTTGGGCCTCTCCACGGCGCGTCGGCGTGTGCGAGCGGTGAATCCTGATCAACGCCACCGCACGGCCAGATGGCCTCGCCGCACTCGTTGTCGTCGCTTTCGTATGGCTCCATTCCCGCCAAGGCGCGCCGCATGCTGCGGCATGCATGCGGCGGACTCATGATTTGGCAGTCCATCCCGAAAAAAGGAGTTGCATGGCAACGCGCAGGGAGAGACCGGCCCTTCGTGCATCGGCGGTGTTCGATGGCAATCTCTGTTCCGAAGGAACCTGCGAATGCACGCGCTATTGTCCGACTTGTTTCGCTAGTGACGAGCATGCACGGCACATTCAGAGCAAGAAGCAGCGGCGGCGGCGGCGGTGGCTGCTGCTGCGGCGGCGGCGGCATGCTCTCCATTTTGCCGCTGCTCACTTGGTGGCCGCTCTATCATGCAGCAGTGACTGGTTTTGGTGGGACGCGCCGCGTTGATTGCAACGCGTTTCAGTCTGAAGCAACCCGTAACCGATACTTCGGTTGGCTCCATTTTGACGATTCTGGGAGCGTGGTGTTTCCCGATTTTGCGACACTCAGTTTAAGTAAGCGAACAGCTGTCCTCGCAAACATTTATGACACTTTCCACTCATCCCAAAACTCAGTTGATCCTTGACGCATAGAGTATGAGACACCTGATCATGTAAAAATTTGAGTGGTACAATTGCATGAACAAAAATACGGTATACCTGCTCATCTCGGTCGAGTGTGTCCGTTTCAATTGGGATAGACAGCCATTCCAGCTCTCGAACAATCGAGAACATGAAGTATTGCAGACTCATCATATTCCGTCTCTGCATTCACTTGGCTTTCAAACCCATACAATGTTGGAACTATTCGTCATACGAGGGCATTGGTTTCAACAGTTTCAGTCTTTCCGCCTCTTCTGCCGGATTGCCAAAACACACGCCAAAATAGACCACACCCGCCTCCAGACTGCGGGATCGTGAAGATGTGGAATGTCGGAAGCCCGCTCGCATACAACACCCAAGTCTTCCTCGCTCCAGCGCCAGCAAGACCGCTCGCTGTAACGACTCTGGCGTAGAGTATGTGGAGACGCCGCCGCTTCCGGCAGTCATGCACACACATTTGCCCCTCCCGCAGGACCGGAACTCTCGTCGGCGCCGAGCAGCAGCGCCGATGGTGTTTTCGGTCGCAGACAACCGCAGCGGCGAGCTGCTGTCGCTGTGCTACCGCGCGCAGTGGGCGAAGGCCCGCGCGCTGCTGGAGCAATCGGCGCCGGAGGTGAGCTGATGCCGGATGCACGGGCCGGCCGTGTCTTTGCCCGCTTCTCCATCCTCCTCCTCAACGCCGTCGTCGTTGCCGCATTCTGATGAGGCCGGTCGGCTTGCGTTTACTGTACTGTACACCTCGTCTCGCAGACGGCCACCATCTCTTCGGCGCTCCAGCAAGCGGTAGCAGACGCGCGCGAGGTATCGTGTCTGCCTGCTAGCCTACGTGGAGCGCGCGCGTGCCCATCGGCCGTGCGCGATGCATAGACCGCCCGGCCGGTCTCCCATGCCCGGCGCAGAGGACGCGCTCGGCCGAACGACATGCATGGGGCGGCGTGGGACCGCTGGATGCAATGCTGCTGCTCCCTTCATACTTGGTCGACCTGGTCTCCAGGCCGCCATGCCGGTCCGTCGGTGCTAACAAGTTCCGGCGGCCGTCGTTCGTGTGCGTGAATAATAGGAGACCGCACTCTTCCTGCTCGAGGCCGCGGCCACGGCGCGCTGGGACGTGAACACAGCAATCCACAAGGTGCGTACTCTATTGCTTGAACAGTAGCACGAGGACTCTACAACGCATCCTCCCCTACCCCTGTCATCCTTCCCAATTTTCAACACTCCCTTGTGTACCGGTACACTAAACCCTGGTCCATCCCCCACCGCGCAGGTGCGTTCGATCAGCCGCCAGTCGGCAATCTTATTGCAAAAGTGTTAAACCGCCAGCGCCGCTGCCTCACTGTGACACACGTCGCAGGTGCAAACTGCACCGACGAACGCCGACGAACGCTGCCGACGCGCGTCTTGCTTCTCGCTGCAGAGGGAGCCGGACGAAGATGGCAGCCACCTGCTCACTTCATGCCTCTCTTGTGCTGCATGCGCGCCAACGCGCCGGGCGGGTGTCGCTGGCCGCGCGCTCGCTCGCTCGCTCGTCGCGACAGGACGGCCGGACGCTGCTGCACCTCGCGGTCGAGCGCAACACGCCGGTAAGCCATCGCGGCGGATGCGTGCGCCGCTTTCGCATGGCTCGCGCACGCACGCCGCAGCGCGGCGAGGCGCGGCGCGGCGCGGCGTGGCGCGGCGTGGCGCGTCGTGGGCGGCGAGGGATGAGAAACAGATCACGGACGTGCGGCCGGCGCGGCGCGGAGCGGAGACACACCAAGACGATGCTCCTCCGAGGGAGGAGCGCGGTCCCGACACTGCGCGCCAGCCGCAGGATCGATCGGCGACCGACCGACCGACCGACCGACCGACTGACCGTGTTGAAGGCAGCGAGACTCGGCGCGAAATTTTCGCGCGTGTAGCTGCTACGCCGCGCCGCCGCTTTGCGCCGCGATCTTATGCGCGTCTGGTTCGCGCGGCCATTACTGCGCGGCACTCACGCACACGGCGATCTTTGCTGTCGCATGTTCATGTTGGACCCTCCGCGACCACGACTGTGCCCACCAAAATTGGTGGCTTCGTCCTCGCGCGTCGGCCGTGGTGGCTTCGCGTGGGACCTCGGCGCTGCCTCCTTCCTTCCGGCTTCTTCCTCCCGGCTTCCTCCGCCTTCCGCCTGCGTAGACACTCATCCGCGCGCTGCTCGCGGCCGGCGCGCGCTGGGACGTCCCCGACAAGCGCGGCGTGCGCGCGGCAGACCTGGCGAGCTGGTCGGTCGTCGTGCGGCCGGCGGTGGCCGTCCCGCTCGAAGCCACGATCCGGCAGCTGCGGCAGGAGAACGCCGAGCTGGGCGAGCTCGTCGCGGAGAGGCGCGCGCGTGAGAGAGAGCTGCGTGGCGACGCTGGCGTCGTGCACGCCGCCGCGAAGGAGCTTGCGCTGGACGTGGACACGGCCCGGCGGTACCGCCGCGACTTGGAGGCCGGCGTCGCCGCGTCGCAGCGCGAGCTGCTCGTGCTGCGGGACGCGGTCGCGGCCGAGCCGCAGCGGCTGGAACGACTGCGTAGCGAGCTGGCGGCAGCCGAGGCGCAGCACACAGCCGCGCTCGTCCACATCGAGGGCGAGAAGCACGCGATCCACGAGCTGGCGCAGCAGCGACAAGCGCTCGGCCAACACCAAGCGCAGCTGGAGCGCGAGCGCGCGCGCGTACGCGCCGAGTGCGCCGTCAAAGGCGAGAGCGTCGCGCTGACGCGGTCTCTGCTGGCAAGAGGCGGCGGCTCGGCGCGGTCGTTCGCCATGCTGGCGCTGCGTGCGATGCTGGCGCTCACCTCGCGACCAGGTACCGCCCGTCCTGGTGCCTGGCTGTTCGCGACCAGCTCGCTTCGCATCCATCGATTGATGACGCTGACGACGCGGGTGACTGCTTCCTAGCGTGTCGGCGGCAACTCCAGCGCCGCGACGCGCTCGGTCTGGCACTCGATGCCCTCGTCCGCTTCCCGGACGACGAGGAGGTGCTCATCACTAGCTGCAGTCTCGTTGCCGCGCTTAGCGATGTCCGGGAGGCGCAGGATGGAGCGCTTGAAGTGGAGACTCGCCAAGAGCTCAAGTTGCTGCTGGCAGGCGCCTGCGAGCGGTTTGCGGCGACTCCGGACGTCGTGAACGCGATTCAAGCGGCGAGGGGAGCGCTGGACTAGTGACTTCGCGCTCCGTTGCTGCCCCCAAGCAGTGCAGTCGACAAGCGGCGAGCGAGAAGCTGCTGGTCTATTGAAGAGCGCTTCCCACTCGTGCAAACTCCAACATCGAATATGATACGATACGCCACCAGCGCCACGGCGCGGCGCGTCCGACCGTCGGCAGCACTTCGATCCAGTTGGCCGAGCGGATTGCTTGGTCACAGCGAGCGCGGTCGCTTGGCAGGCTGCTCCTCCGCGTTCTCCTCATCGTCAGCAGCGCTGTGCCGCTTGCGCGACTCGAGCCGCCGGTCGATCGCCAGGTCAAAGCCCACGGGCGTCGTGAGTTTGGCGCGGCGCACCGCCGGCACGCCCAAGCCTCCGCACGCGCGCATAGCCTGATGTCAACCAAAGCAGCGGTCAGTATGCAAGGCGGATAGCCGTGCTCAACCGATAGACGGAGCGTCGACCCACCTTCGCGAACGACGCGTTCTCCTTGGACGCGACCGCGTCCGCCATGGCCGGGAAGGCCCGCGTGGTGGCCTCGTGGTAGCGGCGCGTCTTCTTCCGCATACCCTCGACGCGCTTGCGGATGGCCGCGATCTCCATCAGCTCGCGCGACGTCATGGTCAGCTGCGCCGCCTGCGACGCGCGCGCGCGCGGGTGCGCGTGGAACTTGGGCGAGCGCGGCACCGTGAGCCGCCCGTTCGCCTTGGCCACACGCGCCAGCCGCAAGCGCCGCCGCTGCTCACTGCGGCGCTCCGCGCGCTCCTTGTCTGCGCCCGTCAACGCCTTGGCGCGCGCGTGCGCTAGCGACGCCTGCGTCGGCGCCAGCAGCCGCGCGCTCGGCGAGATCGCGCGCACGTGGGGCACGCGCGGCGGCCGCCCGCGGTACAGCGCCTCCGGGTCCTCGTCGTACGCGATGCTGCCCATGCGCACCGTCGTCTTGCCGCCGTCGCCGCCGTCACCGCCGCTGCCTTTCTCCTCGCCCTTCCTCGCCATTACGTCCGAGTACTCGATCTCGAGCCTTGCCTCTTCCAGAATGCAATGGCGCGCGCTGGTTGAGAGAGCACGGCGTTCTCTTTGTTCAAATGTTTGAATCGGATACTAGCCAATCGTATCGGGTTTGGGAGAGGTTTCGGCCAATCACACCAGCTGATTGACCTCAAACGCGTGTTTGACGGGACAAAAGACGCAAATTGAACCGACCGTCCCGGGTGTAGTGTCGCGCGTCGATCTTCCCTTGCCAAATGACTAGTCTACAGCAACAACTGAGGCGCGTTGGCTCGACCATGCAGACCTGTCTATCATTAGTACGTTGAAGTGCTCGACCCATTCCGTCAAGCTTGCCGACGAGGCCGTGATGGCAGCCGGAGAGCTCTCTTCACGCCATCGCCGCCTCTCCGCTCGCACCGCGGCGCGACAGACTCGCCCGTCAGCGCCGGGAGCGCCCGGCGACGATGAACCGGCGCTGCGGGAGCTGCGCGTGACGGTGCCGCTCAAGCCGCAGGGTGACGCGCCACCGCCGGCGCTCCCGCCGATGTTCACGCGCGCCGCGCAGATCGAGTATGCCACGCAGTACTTGGCTCGCATGGGAGCGCGCGCGACGCCAGAGAACGTGGCGCTGGCGCTCAAGAGCCTGCCATTCGAGAACTGTCAGATCGCCACGACGTGGCGCGCGCGCGGAGCTCTCGCCGACGAGCTCACGATCGACCTGTTTCCTCCAAAGCCCGCGCCACTCGCTACTATCGACGCCTCGCTGACGTCTGGCGACGCTGTAAGCCAATCGCGACCTGCGGGCGGATTCACGACCGAGGAGCCTGCTGCGAGCGACCGCGACGTCCGCGCGAGCTACTACTGCTATGGACCAGTGTGCTGGTCGTTCAGCGACATGAAGCGCAAGTTCCTGCCGCCGTTCTGCGAGGCCGCGCCGCCGACCAGCGAGCCGCGCGACGCTCCCACAGCCGTCGCAGTCGAGAAGCGCGAGACACAGACGGATCCAAGCGATGACGGCGGCTCTACCGCTTCTCTAGACGCGCCGGCGACCGGAGCGACAGTCTCGCAGATCTTGTGCCGGCGCGAGACACTGAGACGGCAGCAGCGCGCCGACGAGCGCCGCGTGCCACCCGACACACGCTCCAAGACAATCTGTGCCATGCACCGCGCCTTCTTCTCGTCGCTGCCGCTTGCATCGCTGGGCTTAGCAACTCGCTGCGCCACCGGAAGCGACAGGGACCTGGCGCAGCGCCTGCTGGACGCACTCGTGAGCGACGCCGCGGTCGTCGAGCTCGCTCAGAGCGTCGTCTTGTTGCTCTACCACGACGTTTTCACCCCCATGACGCTCGGAGAGAGGAGCTCAAGGGCGACAAGCGGCGTCGACACGCTGCTGGTCGACTGCGTACGCTTGTTCGCCACGATTCGGAGCCGCTACGGCGCCTGGCGCGCACCGAACAGCTTTAGCACGAGCGCCTCGTCCATCGTGCCGCTGATACTGCTCGCCCTCCGCGTCGACGTCGAGACGCTCTTCCGCATGCAGTATCCACAGAGTTTCTCATCGCAGGCGTCCAACTCGACGGCTGCAATGAGCAGCGTCCTCGCCGACATGAATGCGCGGCTCTCCGGTCTGCTGGACCCGGACGGACACTACAGCCGCGTGCCGGCGCTCGAGAGCTCGTGCGCGGCCAGCGCCGCAAGGACGACACCGGGTTTCCAGCGCCAGCGGCGGCGCGCGCGGCTGCGCGAGCAGTTCTTCCGCACGAGCGAAGCGCTGCATTGCGTGTTCCCGGTCCCTGCGTCCGGTGACTGCCGACGCATCATGGCGGTCGGCGGAGGAGCCCAGGTCGCGCGATACTCGAGTATCATGCCAGACACAGATACGAACAGCGCCGACGCCATTCCGGCCGAGGCGAAGATCAAGCTCCTGCGAGTGCTCCAGCGCAAATGACGCATCTGCTCCCTCCGCAACGAGCAAAGGGTTGCGACCGGGGTGGTATTCCTCGAGCAAATATAAAAACAGTCAGCGTCGCGAGCGAGCGAGCGCATCAAGCAAGCACCTCAGCGGTCGGGGAGAGCCTTCGAATGAGACCACTCCACTCGGCGAGACACGCCCCCTCGTCTGTCCTCGTGCTTACTGGCCCAGCTGACTCCAGAGCTTCTCCACATCGCCGTTCGACTGCGCGACAATGGTGCGGCCGTCCGTAGTGATGATCTCACCCTTGCTGTCGAGGAACACGAGCGTCGGGATGCCCACGACCTGGTACTTATTGCCAAGCATCTGCTGCCCCGCGCGGTTCTCGAACGGCACGGCCAGGAACGGCATCTCCCCGAAGTACTCGTTGAAGGCCTTGACGTCCTTGTCCGACGACACGAAGACGAGCTCGAACTCCGGGTACTTCTCGATCATGTCCTCGTACACGGCCGAGAGGAAGGGCGTGAACCCGCGGCAGGGCGGGCACCAGTGCGCCGAGAAGTACAGGCCCACGACCTTCTTGTCCGC
>JAADYC010000172.1:0-33006 GCA_023338135.1 Phytopythium kandeliae | reverse complement strand
TGGAGACGGCGGCAGTGGCAATGGCACTAGCGCCGGGGATGGGAGGCGCAGGCTAGCGTGAAGGCGACCCGCGCCTTCGCCCGGGAGCTCGTGCTTGCGTTCCAGCGAAAGGCTCTCATACGGAGCTCTAGCGCCTCTGCGATGCTTCTAGAGCCAATCTCAACGCGTATTGGCAGCGACTTATGCAGTGCGGATCCAAATGTCGAGCTGTCCGTGGAATGCCCTTCGGTGCCACACACAATCGGTATTCCCTCTGATGCGATGCCATCTAGAACGCGCTTCATAGCTTAGCGAGACCCCATCGCACAGCAGTCATGGGAATCGGGGCGACGCGGCGACGCGGCGAGACGGCGACGCATAAACTGCCAAGAGCGACGGAGGAGTGGCTGGCGATCGCGCAGAGCGCAGGACGACGAGGCGCACTAGGCGCTCGCTGCGCTGGCCGTGCCGTGGATCGGCAGCTCGCCGCTCGAGGCCTCTCTGCCAGCAAGCGAACGCGCGCTGGAACGCGCGCTGGGACCAGCAGCTACCCGTACTCCGCTGTTGGCTCGAGTGCCCGAACGCACCATCGCCGCCCTCGCCTAGGGGCGTGGAGCTCGTCGAGCCGCGCACCGGCCCAAAGCCTCTCCATCAAGGAATCCGATGCCCACTGCAATCCGGTACGCCGTATTGGACGCCAAGTAGTGCAGGGACAAGCGGCAGCTGCTTGCCGTTTCCCCGAAACCAGCCCACGGGTCATGCAATTCCCAGTATAACGTCGCGGCTAGGGCTAGTCAGCGCCACATTGTCTGGTCCGTACGTCTCGACTAGCGGCGGCAATTAAGAAAGCACTATAGTGTTCACTATAGAGCCTCCTCGTGCTGACTACATGGATCGTCCGCCCCGCGGGACCTCTACCCGCCACTTGTGCGTGCATACACGGCCGCAGATAGGGAGGGAGCGCCGTGCGGACACTCGACCGCCGCTGCTTATCAGCCGCCACTCCCTGACTTTCGCCGCTCGGCGCAGTACCGTACACCCCAGACAGGCGGAGGGAGGAGCGACGGCGATGCGCTGCTGGCGGCCCCTGCGCGCGCTGGTGCTGGCGGCCGTGGCGGTCGCGGCGGCGCCGCGCGCCGTGTGCGCCGACGACGTGGTGCTCAAGGCGCTGTCGTTCAACGTCCGCACGTCGTACGCGACGGTGGATGAAGGGTCCACCTGCTCCGACTGGGATGGCGTCCGCAAGAGCAACCTGGTCAGCAACATCAAGCTCATTGACGCCGACTTCGTCGGCACGCAGGAGACCTCGGACGAGCAGAAGACGTACCTCGACTCGGAGCTCGGCAGCATCTACACGTCCATCGGCACGACCACGGGGTCGCTCGACGGCAACGCCGACGAGATCGACGCGCTGTACTACCGCACGGACACTTGGACGCTGCTTACGAATGGCCAGTTCTGGCTGGTGCGTAACCCCTCGCGCGCGCGCGATATTGTTTCGCTCTCGACACTGGACTCCGTCTAACGGATGCATCAACGACAGGGAACGGACCCGGACTCGATGACTGCAGGCTGGGGTATGACCTACTACCGCACCTGCGTGTGGGGCCGCTTCCAGCACGTCACGACAGGACAGACTGTCTGCATCATGAACACACACTACGAGACGCCGGGCAACGATGAGGCGCAGGAGAACGGGTCCAACATCATCATCGAGCGCATGGCAGCCTACTGCGACGCGTCGGACAGCCTCATCGTGCTCATGGGCGACTTCAATGCGCTCTCGAATTACCCGGCAATGACTATCCTGTTCGAGAACGACCTGTCGGACCCGTCCACCGACCCGACCTACTGCGGCGATATGCTCTCCGCCACGTGCACGCAGAAGTTTGACTTCAGTCTCTTCCGCATCATTGACGAAGATGTCTGTCACACCAGCACCGAGGTCTCTCGAGTGGGCTACGACGGATGCTATCCGTCCGACCACGCTGGGCTCGTGTCATCCTACTGCTTGAGCGGCTCCTGCTGCAGCTCGAATTCGACATCGTCGTCTGGCTCCGTTGACATGGATAGCAGTGCATCTAGCTCAACTACCGTTAGCAGCGTCGGCGGGGAAGAAGACGTCATCGGGACGGTCAAGTCCGCTTCGGACACCGTCTCCGGTTCGGATGAATCGAGCGCTGCTAGTGATGGTTCGTCTCAACAAATCACAACCCAAGCTGGAGAGGGATCAAGCGCCTCCACAACGGTCGGCATCATCTTCGGCGTCCTGGGTGCCGCCGCTATCGTCGCTCTCGTTGTCGTCCGCCGAAAGAAGATGCTGGAGAAGCGGGCTATGGACGACAAGGGCGACGCGCTTCGACCAGTCCCAGGCTACTTCACGCGTGCCGAGTCCGAGTCGGACTCGCAGGCACTGTCCCCGCTACGCGTGGGAAGCGAGGTCTCGAACGTCTCGGATTCTCCTATTCCGGAGCTTGCTGCTGTGGACAGGGACGGCCGTGACTCTCGATCGTCCTCCGTTTCCGTGACCGAGGCAGACAAGGCGAGGCTGGAGGCGCAAGGCCGAAGGAGCTCTGCGTCTCGCGCCTCGAGTCGGCGCTCGTCGTCCGCGGTCATCATGGGTCCGTCCGACTTCTCCGAGTCGCGCTTCTCGCAGTCGTTCGCGTCCTCCTCCATGGCGGAAAGCCAGATCCACTTCAGCGAGATGTTCGCCCCCGAGTCCTGCTCCTCGAACGACGGCGGGCCGCTGTCCAAGACCAAGACGGACTTCGCTATGCTCTAAGCCGGCGTCGGGGTGATTCCGATAGAGTAACCGCTTACCGAGAGCGCCTCTCGAGGGACTATTTGTACCGTTGAACTCTTCAACACGTATGCGTCTCCTTGCTTGCCCTCATGTTGTAGTTGGCACAGGATCCGCGCTGCCGGATGCTATACTCAAACAGGAACCGCGAGGTAGTAGGCCCCATTCGAGCACGACTCGGAGCTCAACCCGCACTCTGGCCCGACTACTGAGGGAGATAGTCACGCCGTTCGTCTCGATGGATGCAGCATCCGCCACGCACATCACACCGCGCGCTCCTGCAGACGCAGCTTCTTCTCCGCGAGCTCCTTGTCCACGGCCTCGAGCTCGGCTGCCAGCCGCGCTCGCTCCTGCACGAGCCATTCCAGGTGCGCACTCATCTCGCCCAGCTTCTTCTCGCGCACGTCCTCGATCGCCGCCTCCATCTTCCCGCGCTTCACCTCGCGCAACTGGATCTTGTTGAACGCCACCTCCACGCGCTTGGATGCTGCCTCCAGTTCGGATTCGGTCTGGACGCGCGCTCGAGCGCCTGCGCAGTTGAGCGCCAGCATGCCGACCGACCGGCGCGATCGATGCCTTCGTTCTCTCCGCCGAAAGAGCACAGTCCGCCGCGGGTACGCGCGTAACCCTCCAAAACAGATATCGCAGTCTAGGATGTAGGTAGCCGCATGCGCGAATGTTTGCGTGCGTTTGATCAGCGTGGCTCATTCTCCTCCTTTTCAACCACCGGCTGAACTGGGTGAAGCGTCGCGAGCTCGTGTCTCCCATTGCAGCCAAGATGACGGACCACGAGCCCCAGGACTACCAGTACGCAGCCGAGTCTCTGGACCAGTTCGCCTCGTACGAAGACTACCTAGATGCGCAGCTGAGCGAGACGGACCTCTTCTACCTCGAGGATGAAGAGCTCGCGCGGCAACTCGTCGAGCTTGGGTATCGAGGAAGCGGAGAGACTCTGCGTCGCGAGGAGTTCGAGGCTCGGAAGCGCGCCGAGCGAGAGCGCAACGCGCAGAAGACCAACGTGCCAAAGCCACTAGCCAGCGCTGGTAAGGACCTGTCCTCGTATCCTTTTCTCGCGGCGCTTGCGAGCCGGGAGGACCTCGTGCGGAACGGCAAGCTCACGGTACGGAGCGCGGACTCGTGTGGAGGTTGAGGCAAGTCGCGCACCAACGTCGTGGTGGTGGTCCGTCAACAGTGCATCATATTCATCCGCGACAAGAACGCCAAGGGCCAGGAGATCAGTGGCTATATCGACTACGCGCTGCGCCTCAAAACAGAGCCGTTCGAGCAGTACTTCGAGCGCAAGAAGAAACTGCTGCCCAGGTCGACGGACCTGAGCTACTACAACTGGGAGACGCAGACGTCGACGTCCAACTCGACGCCCAACTTCCAGGTCATCGCGGATAGCGAGACGGGGTTGCTCTTCAAGAACAAGCGCGACCGGAAGGTGGTCAACGTCGACCCGAAGGTTTGCTGTCTCCCTCCTGTCGTGCATCTGCTGTCGCGGCGTCCCGACCAAGTGTGCGCCTGTGCTCTTGTGGTCCGCAGGCGAATCCGGGGGATAACTCGACGAGGACGGAGATCAAGACGAAGGAGTACCTGCAAGTCGTCCTGTACGATCACATGACGCGCCGCAAGGCATAACGTCGGGTATGTCCATCCGAACCCACATCTCGCCCTATGCAACGCCGCAGCACTGTTCCCCCGGGCGAGCCGTGCGCTCGAGAGGAGAGCAATAGCAACGTAAGACAACTTGGATTCATCTAAGCTCAGAGCCCCAGACGAGAACACGGACGCGCGAGAAAGGCAGCAAAAGGCGGCCGAGGCTGTCGACCGACGCAGAGCGCCGTGCTGTCGACAATCTGAAGCCTCGCCCCACGCACCACGACCTAGGCAATGCGGCCGATGGTGCGCTCGAGCAGCATCCGGTAGCCGTTCTGCAGCAGGAACTGCTGGAACGGCCCGTTCTCCAGCGCCTGGAAGAGCTTGTGCTGGACGGGCAGCAGGATGTCGCCCGGCGGGTACTCGTCCGTCGAGTCGGCGTGCAGCGCGATGCTGAGGCGGCGACTGATCTGCTCCGACTGGAACGACTGCCGCAGCTGCGTCATCTCGTCGATCTGGATCACGTTGAGCATCTGGACGGCCCGGATGATCTCCTTCAGGTGGTCCCACTCGTCCTTGGCCGTGCGCTTGCCGCCCAGGCTCCCACCCATGGCCACGCCGCTCTCGCGCGCCAGGCTTGAGCGTCGGTACAGCTCGCACTCGATCCACGTGTCTAGTAGCCCCTGGTAGTGCGACGTGTACACGAAGTCGCGGAAGAGTTTGAGTGTGTCTTCCCGGGCGAGGACGCGTTGTAGCAGCGATGGCTCCGACGCCATCGACACGTAGGCGTCTCCCTCGCTGCGCGAAACGGCCTGGACGATTCGCAACACGCAGTTAGTCGTGGTCGCGCTCAGGCGCTCCCAAGCATCGGAGGTGCGGCCTACGTCTTCCGTAATGAGGATCTCGGCCTCGTACAGCCGATGGTTCTCGGTCGAGATGCCGATCTGCACGTGCAGCGCGTGTATCCACGCGACCATCTCATCTTTGGTGTTGGCGCAAAGCTGCGCCGCCCGGAGGTACCACGCCGTTAGCTCGCGGTGGCCGAGGAGCTCCTTCAGTGGCGCGCGGCCAGTACAAGGCACGCACCTGGTACGTTCGCCGGGGTGTGCGGAGCTCGAACGAGTACGGAACGCGCTGGGCGGAGCGATGGCGGAGAATGAGCGGCGTTAGGTCACCAGGACGGCGGCGGGAGCGCGCGGCTAGATGACGAACCACTTCGGGCCGCGCCTTCGCGAGGTACGCGTTCAGCAGGCTGATGGCCGTGACGTCGCGCTGGTCCGCCGACGACTTGCAGTACAGCAACTGGTCGCCCTGTTCCGCACAGAACGCACCATGGCTCGTTGGGATGCGAGAGCGCGGCGCAGAGCGGGCGGACGTGCCACTGACCTTGACGATGAACCACCGCTTGCGCCACACGTTCGAGTCCTTCAGACTCGCCTTCTGCAGGTACCCCGAGTGGACTCCCTGCGCAACGGCAGCGACCAGAGTAGCATCCGTCTCAGGCGTTCGGTCAGCGGCGACCAAGCGTCGGAGCCTGCGGCCGACGCAGACGCACCTTGCCGAGGAGAACGGGAAACGTGAGCGCCTGCGAGTCCGACGGGACACGCTTGAGACCGGGCGAGAGCGTCGTCGCAGTCGACGTCATATCCTGGTCGAGATCCAGCGGCGCGCTGCGAATATCCTGGTGGCACGAGCGGCGGGCACGAGCGGAGAGCGGCAGGCACGAGCGGAGAGCGCGTTAGCGAGCGAGTCAGTGGAGCAGAGCGCTCGTCAGCCACTGCAGCTGAGTGACCACCTTGAGCACAAACTTGACGGGCGGGCGTGAGCGGTGCTTGGGCTTGGACCGGGTAGTGCCAGTCGCGTCGGCCGTGTCGGCCCCGGGCGACGTCCGCTGTCGATTCAGCGTCTCCATCAGGGGAAGGATCATCTCGTCATCGCGCAGCGTCCGCGCCGACAACGCCGCTGCGGAAACGAGCGAGCAAGCGCGTCCGTCAGCCAGTCAGTTGGGTAGTGCAGATAGCGAGCGTCGCGCGACGGAGAGGGAACGCACACTCGGTCGGGAAGACGACGACGACGACGTAGTACTCGAAGTCGGACAGCGGGATCTTGATCTTGTTGGCCATCGACTTGCGCACCTGTCGATCCGCCCCTCGCGTGCAGCACAACACAGCGCGGCGGCGTCAGCTATTGCGGCACGGCCGTCGCCCGCCGCCTGCGACGCGGCGCGCGCGCACCTCGAGCACCGTGGTGGTGCCGTAGAGCTTGAACACGGTCGAGGACGTGAAGTTCTGGTTCTCGAAATAAATACGCGCAAACCCCGTGCGCTCCTCCGGCGGCGGCTTGCCGGCTGCGACCGCGCGCCGCCGGTCCTGCGCCAGCGCCTGCGCGCTCGGGTGACGCCGGAGCCCAGGCGAGGCCAGTGCGTTCGCCCGCGCCGCGAGCGCGCCGCCGCCGCCGGGAGCGTGCGTCACCCTCGGCGACGACGAGATACTCGATCCCTCATCTGTCGTCCCGATGTAGTCGCGCCGCACGGGGCGATCCTCCGCACCCGGTGACAGCGACGGTGATGGCGACGGCGACGGCGACGGCGACGGCGGCGGTGGCGGCACCGCCGGAGGCGTCGCGCTCGCGGTGGCGCGGCGCAAAGGCAGCGGAGATGCCGCCGCGCCGGCGCTGCCAGGTGTCGATGCCAGGTCCTTGGGTGACGTCACTGAATCGCGCTCCTCGCCGTCCGTGAGCTCGCCCGACGGCACCGAGTGCGCGTCCCCGACCTCCTCGAGCGAGTCAATGGGCAGTCCGAACTCCATCGCTGCGTCGCCCGAGAGCAGGCGCCTGGCTTCGGCCGCGAGAGAGAGGCCGCTCCGCCGCGCGCCTCGATTGATGCGCAGCGCGGGCGCGTCCTCTGGCCGCCCCTGTCCGAGTCTGCGCGGCGTCCGTCCCGAGTCGCGCCGCGGTGTTTCTTGCACGGTCGTCCCGCCGCAGCGGCGGGAATTCGACAGGCATCGTACCTTTCGCATGCTACTAGCTACGAACCAGGTGGGCAACACCCTCCTAAGTACGCTCATATACCCTGTACATCCTACTACGTGCGAATTCCCCAAGACACTTTCGTGAAATGTGTGACGTGTGAGCGCAGCCGTTGCGACTCTTGTTGAAGCGAGCGGCTATTTCGGTCGCGGCACTCAGCAGACTACCCGCCGGCATGGGCGTCTCAAGAGCAGCACAACCGCCTCAACTGTGCAGACGCAAAGACAGCGGACGACTGTAGCCATGTCGACGGGCACGTCGGAGGCCGCGGCGGCGCGCGGCGAGCGCCAGGAGCAGGAGCAGAAGTCTGCGATCGAGGAGCGCGAAGAAGGCGCGTCCGAAGAGGACGAAGAGGAGGACGAAGAGGAGGAGGAGGAGGAGGAGGAGGAGGATGCAGACCCGACGCAGACAATCGTGGACATGGGGCGGCATGCGCGTATGCAGCGCATCCAGAAGGTCCTGTATGAGCAGCTCGTGGGCAACGACGAGCGCTTGAGTCTGGAGCTGCGCGAGAAGGAGGAGGAGCTCCGGCGCGTGCGTGTCGCGCGCGAGAGCACGGGCGTGGCGCTGTATGGCGTGCAGCAGCAGCTGGCGGCGCTGCAGGTGGCGCTCGAGACGTCGCACCGCAAGCTGACGGCGCTGCACGAGGCGCGGTTCGCGAGCGAGGACGCGCTGGACGAGGCACGCGGGGCGGCGCAGCGCAAACGGCAGCAGGCGGAACAGCACCGCGCGAGCGCGGCCAAGACCCAGCGCGAGCTGGATGCGCTGAACGCGACGCTGCGGCAGGTGGCGGCGTACAACGAGGAGATGAAGAACGAGATCGCGCGCACGCAGCGCGCGGCGCAGAAGGCGGAGGAGACGATGACGGGGATGGAGAAGGGGAAGCTGCGGCAGGACCTGTACATCGACTCGCTGAACGAGCAGCTCAAGGGTCTGCGCGAGCAAATCGGCGCGCATGCGGCGCAGCTCAAGAGCCAGAAGCTGGAGACGGCGGCAGCCGAGGCGACGCTGCGCGAGGCGTCGGCGCAGATGGAGGCGGTGGCGTTCGAGAAGAAGCAGCTGCTGCAGCAGTGGCGCAGCGCGCTGGTGGGTATGCAGCAGCGCGACCAGGCGCTGCAGGCGACGCAGAGCGCGCTGGCTGGCGCGCGTGAGGAGGAGCTGTCGCTGGCGGCCGAGCTGCGCGGGTTCGCGCAGTCGCTGGACAAGGCGCGGCGCGCGCACGAGGCGCTGGTGGCGACGGTGGAGCGCTTCCAGGCCGAGATCCGCTTCGCGGAGGAGCAGTTGTCGGCGCTGGCGGGCGAGCACGCGCGGCTGGCGGAGCGGCATGAGATGCTGTCCAAGGCGCTGCGGCAGGCGGAGGCGCAGGGGGCGGGCGCGGGCGTGGCGAGCAAGACGCTGGAGCTCGAGACGCAGCAGGTGGCGCAGCACCTCGAGGCGACGCAGCGCGAGCGGCACGCGCTGGAGGCGTCGATCGCTGCGCAGAAGAGCGAGCGCACGACGGCGCACAAGGCGGCGCACAACCTGGCGCGCGAGACGCAGCGGCTGCAGAGCGCCGTGCACGACAAGGAGCTGTCGCTCGCGGCGCTGCGCAACGAGCTGGCGCGCGTGGGCGTGGACGCGCTGAACGTCGAGGCGCACGCGGCGCAGCTGGGCGAGGCGCGCGACAAGGCGCTGGCGGAGCTCAAGGCGGAGGACCTGGCGGTGGAGAAGGCTGAGCTGGAGCTGCGGCAGCGCAACGACGAGATCGACAAGAAGATGCTGCGGCTGGACCGGCTCAACAAGAAGTACGAGGCGCTGGTGGCCAAGCTCGAGGACGAGAACACGGGTCCGCTGGAGGCGGCGGTGCGCAGCCTGTCGGCCGAGGCGGCGGCGCGGCGCGCGGGCAACGCCGAGCGGCAGCGCGCGTGGCTGGGCACGCAGACGGCGCTCGTGGCGCTGGCGGCTGAGGCGCAGGAGCTGAGCGAGCGCAACCAGGAGCGCGTGTCGCGCACGAGCGTGCTCGAGCAGAAGCAGCTGCGGCTGGCGCGCGAGGTGGCGGCGCTGCGGCAGGACGCCAAGCAGCTGCGGCAGGCGCTGCAGGCGCTGCACGCCGACACGGGCCGGCTGAACGCGCTGCTGGCGCGGCACGCGAGCCGCCACGAGGAGCTGCTGGACGCCAACCACGCGCTCGAGCTCGACTTCCGGTGCGAGCTGCAGGCGCTCGAGCAGGAGGCCGTGGCGCTCGAGGCGCGCGCGGCGCAGCTGCGCATGGACAAGCAGGAGCTGCTCGAGCGCGTGGCCGAGGCCGAGCGGCAGCTCATGCTCTGGGAGAAGAAGATCCAGCTCGAGCGCGAGACGCAGGCGGCGCTGGACCCCGAGGTGGGCCAGGCCGAGGCGCGCGCCATGGAGAAGGAGATCCACCGCATGCGCCTGCGCCTCGACGCGCTGCAGCGCGCGCAGGAGCAGCTGCTGCAGGACATGGAGCAGGCCGTGCGCAAGCGCGACCTGCTCGCGCTGCGCGGCCGCAGCCGCCAGCGAGACGACGCGCGCGAGGCCGAGCTCTCGCTCGCCGCGCTGCAGGCGCGCCACGCCGCGCTGCTCAACCGCCTGCGCGCCGCCGAGCGCGAGGCGCGCGCGCTCGACCAGGCGCTGCGCGCGCGGCTCGTGGCCGCCGAGGACGCCGCCTTCCGCCGCGACAAGGCCGCGGCCGAGCTGCGCGTCGACGAGGAGCAGGCTGCCGCGCTGCAGGCGCGCGTCGGCGCCGCGCTCTTCGACCGCCAGCGGCTCGCGGACGCCGCCGCCAGGCAGCAGCGCCTCGCGCGCCGCTTCGAGGCCTGGTGCCGCGAGCCGCCCGCCGCCGCCGCCGGCCGCAAGCCCGCCGACGTCTGCGAGCGCGACCGCGCGCAGGCCGAGGCCGCGCTCGGCCACGCGCGCGCGCTCGTCGCCGAGCTGCAGGCGCAGCACCCGCGGCTCGCCGACGTGCTCGCGCGCGTGCTGCTGCTCGCGGACGACCCGCCGGCCGCCTGACGCGCCGCCAGGCGCCAGCGCCATGCTCAACACGCGGCCCGCGACTACTCTTCTTCTTCTTCTTCTTCTTCTCCTTCTCCTTCTTCTCCTTCTCCTCCTCCTTCTTCTCCTTCTTCTCGCCGCTCCTGGCGGTGGCGCAGGTCGCCGTCACGCGCCGGCGTCGAGCGCGGCGACGAGTCCATCGAGCCGCCGGGCCGCGTCGCGGACGGGCCGAGCGCCGGCGCGCCGCAGAGCCGGCAGGAAGCGCGCGCCGCGCAGGTACAAACTGCGCACGCGGCGGCAGCGGCGGCGGCGGCGGCAGCGGCGGTGGCGGCAGCGACGGCGTCAGTTCCGAGGCATCCGCTTCGGCATCAGCGCCGGCGGCGGGCGAGGCGTACTCAATGTCGTCTCGCCGGCGGCCGCGCAGGCGCGCGAGCACCGCGGCGCGCGCGTGCGCCGCCAGCGCGTCCAGCAGCGCGACGTTGCGCCAGAGCGCGAGCGCCCAGCGCCTCGAGCGCGCCGCGCGGCCGTCGCCCGCAAACCGCTCGGCGCCCGCGACGCCGACGCACACGCGCCGCACGAGCTGGTCGAGCCAGCGGCCACGGCCGCGCGCCGTCGCGAGCGCCGCGGCCACCAGCGCTTCGTCCGCGTCCAGCAGCTCGAGCAGCAGCGCGGCCTGCGCGTCCTGCAGCTCCTCCCAGCGCGCGCGCCACGCCGCGCCGGCGCCTCGGCCCCGGCCTCGAGCGCGCCGCGCGGCCGCGACCAGGGCGCCCTGCAGCGCACGCGCGAGCTCCGCCGGACGCACCGCGCGCTCGAACGCGTCGCGCTCCGGCCGCAGCCAGTGGCTGCCGAACAGCGCGGCTGCCAGCGCGCGCGCCGCGGCGCCCGCGAGTTCCAGCCGCGCCTCCGCCTCGCCGTCCTCCTCCTCTTCGCCCGCCTCGGTCTCCTCCTCCTCCTCATTCTCCTCGTCGTCATCACTGTAGCCGTCGTCGCCGTCGCCGTCGCCGTCGCCGTCGCGACTGGAGGCGGCCATGGCGTCCAGCAGCCGTGCCAGCAGCGCCGGCAGCCCGACAGCACCGCCGCCCGGCGCCCAGGCCGCGGCCAAGCGCGTGCGGTCGGCCAGCACGAGGCGTTGCAGCGCCGGGTTGCTCCAGGTCGCGGCCGCCAGCTCCTGCAGCAGGCACGCGCTGCGCCGCAGCTGCGAGCGCTCGGCCTCTCGCGCTCGCGCTCGCGCTCGCTCGCCGCCGCGCGCGTCCAGCGCCGGCAGCGCCTCCGCCAGCTCACGCAGCAGCGCCGCCAGCCGCGCCGCCAGCTCCGGCCGCGAGACGGCGGCCGCGGCCGCGCCGAGCCCCTCGCAGCCGCGCGCCAGCCGCCACTGCGCGTCGGCGCCGCCACCAGCGTCAGCGCCTCGCTCCCGCGCTCCGTCGCCAGCGCGCTCGCCCTCCATCGAGGCAGGACGGACGCACCTGCGAGTGCACTCGGCAGGCGCGCGCCACGTTCTCGAACACGCGCGAGTCGCGCTCGAAGCTGCTGATCCACACGTCTCGGTCGCCCTCGCTCTCGTCCTCGCCCTCGCTCACGGTCTCGCCCTCGCCCTCGCTCACGGCCTCGCTGCCACGCAGGCGCAAGCGGAAGAGCTCGCTGCCGGGTGACAGCAGCAGCGAGCGCAGTGCCGCGTCCACGGCAGCGACGCGTTCGAAGCGCTCGACGCGCGCCAGCGGCAGCGCCAGTGCCGCCGCCGCCGCTCCTGCCGGCGGCGCGCCGCCCAGCGGCAGCAGCAGCACCGCAGCCCTCGTCAGCGCCAACAGCTGCAGCGCGCGCGGCCGCCGCGGAGGCGCCACGGCCACCACCGGCTCGTGGAACAGCACGTCGGCGTCGCACGCGCCGGCGGACCGCAGGGCCGCGCGCACCCGCTCGCGGTCGACGTGCAGCGGCCGGCAGAGCGTCGGTGACCGCGGCGTCTCCACCATTGCCTTGGCGGCCGCAGACCGACCGACCGACCGACCGACCGACCGCGAGAAGGAGAGAGAGAGAGAGAGAGCGCGCGCGCGGGACGGAGAGCGACCATGGCGCAGCAGCCAGCGCGGGGTTCGGCGTCTATTCATAGTAGTGATACACCCAGCGTCCGTCCTACGCGTCGTCGTCCGAGTCGTCGGCCTCCTCCTCCTCCTCTTCTTCCTCTTCCTCCTCCTCCTCGTCCTCCACGGCCTCCTCATCGTCATCGTCGTCATCGTCCTCCTCCTCCTCGCCGTCGCCTCCTTCCTCTTCCTCCTCCTCCTCGTCTGCATCAACAAGCACCACGTCAGTCGCACGAGCGCCGACGACCCACGCACACACACACGCGCGACGAACCCTCGCGGTAGACGACGGCAGCGCGCGGGGCGTCGCCGTCCGCGGGCGCGCCGGCCGCAGAGGCCGCCGCCGAGAGCAGCGACGCCTCATGGATCTGGCCGATGACGAGACTCAGGCGACCCGCGAGCTTCTGCAGCTGCTCGTGGGCCCGCAGGCGATTCTCGAGCAGCTGGTAGAGCGCCGAGAGCTGCTGCACGAGCTCGGGCTGCGCCAGCAGGTACGCCGTGTGGTGCAGCAGCACGGCGCGCAGCCACGGACACAGGCGCGCGCACCGCCCGGGGCTCTTCTCGAGCTTGGCGACCAGGATCTCGAGCAGCGAGAGCACCTTGACGGGCGCCACGCGCTGGATCGTGCGGCCGATCACCTTGCCGTCGCGCGTGCGCAGCACGTACTCGAGCATCGCGTTGTCCTTGGACTGCAGCGCCTGCTCCAGCACGCTCGACAGCGACGCCGCGTCCGGCTTGTCCCGCCCGCCGCCGCCGCCGCCGCCCGCCTCGCGCTCGCTCGCCTCGGCGCGCGCCAGCTCGGCCGCCAGGTCGCCCTCCACGCGCTCGCGCAGCGCCTCGACGCGCTCGGCCAGCGACAGCTCGGCGTCACCGCCCTCCTCCTCCCCCGCCTCCTCCTCGCCGGCCGCCAGGTCCTCGAACGACACGCCCGACTCGTCCGCCACGTCGCGCGCGCTGGCCAGCCCGCTGCGCGCCGCGAGCGTCGGCACGTGCGCCGCCTCGCCCGACGCGGGCTCCACCTTGCGCTTCTTGCTCGCGGGCAGCAACAGACCCTCGTCCACGGGCGCGAACGCCAGCTCCCGCTTGAGCTCGCGGCCGTCGTTGTCCAGCGCCGACACGCGCTCGAACACGGGCTTGACGAGCGAGCCGCGCACCACGAGCAGCTCGCCGCCGCCGCGCGCGGCCGCCAGCAGGACGCCGGCCGACCCACCCGCGGCCGCCTCGCCGCCCTCCGCGCTGACGACCGACGCGGAGCTTGGGCGCAGCGGCTTGGCCGGCGCCTCGCCCGCCTCGCCCGCGTACGAGGTCGCCCAGAGGTAGAGCGAGCCGGTGTGCGCGACGGCGCCGACGAGCAGCTCGACGGCCGCCGGACCGCCCTTGCGCTTGCCCTTCTTGCTCTTCTTGCCGCCCGCCGAGTGCACGAACACCTCGGCGGCGCTGCTGGGCATGGAGAAGGTCACCGCGGGGTCCTCGCGGTCCGCCAGCGCCAGGTCGTAGGCGTTCAGGAAGCGGTCGCCGACCGTCGAGGCCAGCAGGAAGCGCGCACAGGGCGAGAAGCGCAGCTGGCGCACTGCCGAGGACAGACCGGCCGAGAGCTTCCGGCTGCGCTTGCCCGAGCTCAGGTCCACGAGGCGCACGGCCGCGCCGCCGACTGCCAGCGTCTCGCCCGAGGGCGACACCGCAAGCGCCGACGCGCCGTCGCTGCCAGCCGCGCGGAACGAGCGCGCCACCGAGCCGTCCGCGAGGCTCCACTCCACCACGTGGCGGTCGCGCGACCCGGCGTACAGCAGCGAGCCCTGCGCATTGAAGGCCACGGCCGTGACGGCCGCGCCGCTCGCGCCGCGCTCCAGCCGCTGCTGCACCTCGCCGCGTGCCAGGTCCCACACGACCACGGCGCCGGTGCTCGTGCCGAGTGCGATGCGGCCCAGCGCCGTGCCGGCCGCCGGCGCCCACGCTGCGCACGTGTACTTGTAGCTCAGGTGGTCTCGCTCCGCCAGCTCGAGGCGCAGTTCGCCCGAGTCCTGCCGCAGCCGCGCCGTCAGTCGCCAGTCGCCAGTCGCTAGACGCCACGCGCCAGACGCCGCGCGCCACGCGCCAGCGCGTCACGTACCGTGTCCCAGACGCGCAGGCGCCCGTCCTCCGAGACGGCGGCGAAGGCCTCCTTGGTGTCCGACAGCAGCAGCATCGTTCGTCCGCCGCGCCGCTCAATTGGCTCTCCGGCGCCGCTGGCCGCCGTGCCAAGAGCTGCACAGCACACTACTGGAGCAGAGCGCGCGACCTTCCAGCAACCTTCCGGACACCTTCGTGCGACCTTCCGACGTTTCTACCGTTTCTATTTAGAGCGCATCTGCGACGTGTGGCGGCGCGGGGACGACGGCCCGAAGCCGCCGCCGACGCGCCGCACGCGCGCGGGTCGCCTGGGCGTTGCCCGGCCGGCGGCGGGCGGCGGCGGGCGTGGGGTGAGCGACGTAGCCGTACGTGATGGCGACGGCGCGTCTGTCGCGGGTGTTGTCGCGGGTGCTGTCGCGGGTGCTGTCGCTGCTGGAGACTCGTCGCTGTCGTCCTCGTCGTCCGAGAAGAGCACGTCGAGGCTGATGTCGCGCACCAGGAGCACGGCCGCTGGCCACGCGGCCTCGGACGCGACGTGCTCCACCACCGCAGACAAGACCGCCAGCACCGCGTCGTCCGGCGTGGCGGCGCCGGGCGTTGTCGATGCCGGCGATGCTGAGGACCCGTCTGCCCGCCGCTGCCGCACCAGCTCCCGCGCGAACAACCGCGCGCGGCGCTGCAACACAGCCGCGGCGGCCTCGCGCTTCGCCTGGACCTCCTGCCGAAAGCGGCGGCAGCGAAGCGCGTAGTTGGCCAGCGCCCGTCGCAGGACGCTATTGGCGTGCTGCTCGATGCGCTGGCGCTTGGTGACGGTGACGCGCCGGCGGGCCGCCATCCCGCGCGCGCGCCGCTGGATGGCTAGCGCGGCGTCCGTCTCTCTCGCGCGCTCGTCCTGGCGCTTCATGGCCTGGAGCTGCTGCCAGCGCCGCCGCTGCCTCGCCGCTTCGCGCTCGCGCCGCCGCGCCTTGCGCTCGGCCTCGTCAGCCTCGAGCTGCTGCTCGCGCGCGCGCAACTTGGCCAGCTTGGCCTCGAGGAGCTGCGCGCGCTTGGCCGTGCGCTCCACGATGCGCGGGTAGTTGTCCATGGACGAGCTCTCGAACGTCAGGCCGAGGAAGCGCGCCGTGAATTGTCCGCAGCGCGGCCGGTGGAACATGGACGTCATGGAGCGGAACGCGTCGATCTGGACGCCGACGTTGCCCGGGCGGGCGACCAACGCCGGCAGGCGCGTGGAGCCCCAGTCGCCGCTCGCGCGCGGAGGCGGCGCTGCCGCGGCCGCCCGGACCTCCTCCCTCTCCATCCGGGCCGAGGCGGACGTCTCCGGAGCCTGCTCCACGATCGAGCGATGGGAAGCCAAGCGCGCGGCGAGTATTTAGGGACCAGAGCATGTATTTATACACCGGCGCCGCTACTCGTCCGCGTCGCTGCTGCTCTCCGCCGAAGACGAGGACGCGTCCGATCCGGACGAGCTCGACACGCTGTCGCTGCTCTCTGCAGGGCCCCCCTGCTCCTCTGTCAGACTTCGCTCGAGCTCGACGAGCGCCCAGCCCGTGTCTTCCTTGGAGAAACCGGCCAGACAGCGCGCCACCCCGCTGCCCGTGCGCGACAGCAGCTCGTCTCCGACACTCTGGATCCACACACAGTAGTCCTGGATGTACAGCGCGTTGAGTAGGTACTGCGTCTCCGACTTCTCCGTGATTCGGTACAGCTCGAGCAAGGCACGTAGAACCACGCGCTTTCCCCGCTTCAGCAGCTCCGCGGCCTCCCGGACCACATGGATCGCCAGCTCGTACTGTCGAAGGAACGGGAACGCCAGCATGCGGCGCACCGCAGACCGGACGACCGCGCGGAGGTCCTTCGTCGTGTCCAGCCACGACAACGTCGGGCTCAGGATGCTGACCGTCCATGTCGACTCGATGCCGCTGTCGCCCTGTGACGTGAGCTGCTCGTACACGAACGCGATGAGGATGTCCACCAGGCCGCCCAGAGCCACCGCCTCCTCCTCGCTGCCGCGCGCGATCAGGTACTCCTTGCGCGGGAGCCGCCGCAACAGCTCCTCGTCCGCTTCCGAGAAGATCGGGTGAGCGCCGCCACCGCTCACGGACATGGACTGGAAGGTGGCGCGCACCGAATCCACGCTAGGCGGCGGTGGCGGCGGCGCCTGAACGGGTGACGTCTCGACAATCAGTGGCGACGGCGACGTTGCTGGCGCCGATGCTGCCTTGATCGCAGGGAATTCCCTCCAGAACGGACGGTACGCCATCGCCAGTTCCAAGTACGGGTCGTCGCCGGCGTTCACAAAGTCAAGCAGGTACCGCTCGATGTCGAACTGCGCGTCCTCGGCCATCTCCCGGATCTCGCGGCGACGCTCGGCCGGCGTGCTGTCGGGCTCTGGGAGGGAGATGATCTCGCTCACGGCGCCGTGCCACGCGCGGAAAAAGTCCGAGTACGCGTTGTTGAAGCCGTACATGACCCTGCCCGCGTCGCCGCCGATTCGCACGGGTTGCGGCTCCTCCTCCGCGGCTGCTGCGGCCAGGTTCGCCTCCAAAGAGAGCAGCGACGCGTCAGCCGGTACTGTGGTGCGAACTGTCGAGTCTCCAGCGACGGCGGTGCTCTCTTCGCTGGACTCCGCGCTGCACTCGGCGCCGCCGTTGTCTGAAGACCCGACGACCTCGATGAGAGGCGTTGGCGCGCTGCTCACACCCCGTCAGTGTCTCTCGGCATCGTCACGCGAGAACACAGACTCGTACCTCTGGGCCGTGGACCTCAGATCCACCTTGGGCGGCTGCCTCGGCTGCAGCAGCGTGGTCAGCAGGTCGAGGTCGGGGAACTCAAGCCCAGGCTCCTTCTTCGGCAGGTGCACCACGATCGTGCCGTTCTCCTGTAGTCCGCCGGCCGTCAGTCCGAGCGCTTGCCGTGACGCGGTGCGGCGCGATGCGGTGCTATCCGCGAAATGACCAAGCGAGCGAGCAGGTCGCACCTGGTTGGGGTCGTACACGGCCTTAGCGAGCTCGTCGTCCACGACCTCGTGTGGGAACTGCAGCTTGAGCAGATACGGCTTGCAGTAGAAGCTGAAGGCGCGGCCGTCCACGTGGAACTCCATCTCGGACACGCGCACGAACGGCACGTGCACGTGCACGAACACCCATGCCGCGTCCTGCGTCACGCGGAACCGCGGCACCGCCACCATCGCTCCGTGCGTCGGCGCGGCTTACCCACGTTGGCTGGCGAAAATGTGATTGGCCGACCGGTCGCCTCATCATTTCTAAATTGATGCTAATCATTTCTAAGCTGAAATAGTGGCTCGTCCCACTATTAGTCATGTCTTCTAAGACAACGCACACGGTGCCACAATCTCAATACTGAGACAGAGTCAGTGAGATTGAGGACTCCACCCTTTGGAGCTCTTACCGGTGCCACCCTGCATTTGGTCGAATTTCAGCGAATCACAACACAGATCAACGACATTCATGGAGTCTATATCCTTGTGCATTAGCTAAAACAACCCTTACCACATTTTCATTTTAACAGCCACTTGACAGCGATACCCCGTATAAAGCGATCAATTTTGTGTTCTTGCGATTCCACTGGCTGAAAATGAGGTGGATGAGCCACGATGATTTGTCATAACTCCTCACTCGCGCACTCGTATTGGGTGTTTGAGCGACACAAATCCCCGAATTTTGAGTGGGGTGGGCCCACAGCAGCCTCAACCGGATGACGGAGGCCTCGCGACGTGGCATCTAGATTGATTGCTCACGCTGGTCTTCCCGTTGAACTCTTCCCCTCTTTACACCTGGTTGTATCCAAGTGTTGTGCACCTATAGGATCGGCCAACACGCGTGATGGCTACGAGCTAAGCCACCACGCCCAACACACAGAATAGACGATACGCAGCCTGCAGTCCCACTAAAGAGTGGTAACAAGCGCTCTCACGCTGAACACAGGCCGCCCGCATTTGATAAACCCAGCTAGGTAGTCGGCGCACAGCTCTTGGCTGACTCAAAACGTATACACGCTTCTCCCGCCCCCTTGGTCTCTTGACCCGCCGTGGCGGTCTCTTGAGAGCATCCTTCACCTTCCCAGGCGGACCGCAGCGTCCACCAACCAATGTCCACGCTACTTTCCCCGTAGGCGTTCGACACTTGCTTGGAACTTGGAAAATTCCGCTCTGTTTTAGTTTATCTCGGTGCTACGCCTTTTTCTACGTCTCGTATCTGCTACACACAAATATCAAGTATAAATTCTACCGTCGCCATTGGCATCACCGGCAACCACCTTCCGCGACTAGTTGCCGCCTTCTCTCGCGACCCTTGACTACAACATACCTCATGGGTGCTGTGTCCTTGCACCTGTCTGCCTTGAATCTCTCCTAGACCAGTTTATCCGTACATCTCTTCGACCACCGATCCTTCACAGTGTGATCAGCTAGACTTTGTAGCAGGCCTGGACGCCCGTCAAAGTACGGATCTCGACTATCCCCAGGTTCTCTCTTATAAGTACGAATCGTACTTGGTCTTCGCGCCGCAGGTTTACTTTCCGCACCTTGTTGGCTTGAGCTATGTGCGAGGCATCTTTAAACCAGCAGTAGCATCACTCGAATAGTGATCTTACCTCCACTAATCAACCTAGCTGAGCTTGGACTGACTGCCTGGCTGAGTGCTCGTCTTGTATCGCTTCCTCGGATGCGTCGCTCCTCTGCGGCAAGACCTGTACTGTGCTACATCACACGACGATTGTATTGTACTTATTGGAAGTCAGTTGTAGCAGCAATGCTGTAGAGACCGTCCATTTATTCAGTTACAGCTATTACCTACTCCTTTCGTGACTAGAGTGCACCATTCAAAGTGGGCGGAATCTTTGAAATATACAATATAGCTTGCACCTTACTCGTATTTTACATAGGTTTACTGCGGGACGGAAGTATTTGACACGGAGTGATTGGATAAAACTGTGAAACGTCTTCAGCATCAGAACAGAAAACGGTGGACCATGAGCCTTTGCGCACTGGCCCAAAATGGACCATGAGAGGGCGTTTTCGCAGATGAGCTGTGTGGCACGCACGATATCGCTGAAATAGACCACGGATTCCAATCTCAGTGAAATTTGATTAAAACAACGGAAGCTGATTGCTTCCTTTAGTTTCAGTATTCCTTCGTTTCCATTCAACTAGTGGTTTTTGCTCTGACAGAATGTGCTACCTAATTTCATGTCAGAATCGCTCGAATTTTTGTCGCAAAACGAATGCTTGTTTCTGGCGTTTACAATGATGGTCGTATTCGTTCATGTATCAATATCGAATTGTACCGGTGTACCGGTTTGTAGCGGTTCCTAGCCGGAAGATCCTCGCCGCCTCGGATCGCGCGTGCGGAGGGAACAAACACCCGCTCGGAGAGCCTAGGAGAAGAAGCGGCTTCGCTCGCGCGCGCGCTCGACGGCTATGGCGGCCAACAGCGGGCTGACGCACTACTACCAGCAGAAGATCGAGCACCTCGAGCTGACGGTGCGCGACGAGACGCAGAACCTTCGCCGTCTGGAGGCGCAGCGCAACGAGCTCAACTCGAAAGGTACGATCGTGTGCGCGCACTTGTTGGGGAGAGAGAGAGAGAGAGAGCTGCTCTCAGCGCTCCCTTCTTCCCCTTTGGCTACGACTGATACTGACGCTACTCCCGGTCGGCCATGGACGCCCCTCCAGTGCGCCTGCTGCGCGAGGAGTTGCAGCTGCTACAAGAGCCCGGATCGTATGTGGGCGAGGTGGTGAAGCAGATGGGCAAGACCAAGGTGCTGGTCAAGGTGAACCCCGAGGGCAAGTACGTGGTGGACGTGGACAAGGCGATTGACATCGCCAAGTGCACGCCCAATACGCGCGTGGCGCTGCGCAACGACAGCTACGTGCTGCACAAGATCCTGCCGACCAAGGTGGATCCGCTGGTGAGCCTCATGAAGGTGGAGAAGGTGCCCGACTCGACGTACGACATGATCGGTGGGCTGGACAAGCAGATCCGCGAGATCAAGGAGGTCATCGAGCTTCCCATCAAGCACCCGGAGCTCTTCGACGCGCTCGGCGTGGCGCAGCCCAAGGGTGTGCTGCTCTACGGTCCGCCTGGCACGGGCAAGACGCTACTGGCGCGCGCCGTGGCGCACCACACGGACTGCACCTTTATCCGCGTGTCGGGCGCCGAGCTCGTGCAGAAGTACATCGGCGAGGGCTCGCGCATGGTGCGCGAGCTGTTCGTGATGGCGCGCGAGGCGTCGCCCTCGATCATCTTCATGGACGAGATCGACTCGATCGGCAGCTCGCGCATGGAGGGCGGCGGCGGCGACTCGGAAGTGCAGCGCACGATGCTCGAGCTGCTCAACCAGCTGGACGGGTTCGAGCCCGCGCAGAACATCAAGGTCATCATGGCCACCAACCGCATCGACATCCTCGACGCGGCGCTGCTGCGTCCCGGCCGCATCGACCGCAAGATCGAGTTCCCCAACCCGACCGAGGGCGTACGTGACCCGCCGGCCGCGGCCCCTCCCTGCCTCTTGCTCGCTCCCGTTCTCTGACCGTGACTAACCCGTGGCTGGTGCGTGCATGCCGGCGCGGCGGCAGTCGCGCATCGACATCATGCGCATCCACTCGCGCAAGATGAACCTGCTGCGCGGCATCAACCTCAAGGTCATCGCCGAAAAGATGCCCACGGCCTCCGGCGCCGAGTGCAAGGCCGTGTGCACTGAGGCCGGCATGTTCGCGCTGCGCGAGCGGCGGATCCACGTGACGCAAGAGGACTTCGAGATGGCCGTGTCCAAGGTCATGAAGAAGGACTCGGAGCAGAACATGTCGATCAACAAGCTCTGGAAGTAGACGCGGCCGCGGCATGGCGGCAGCGGCGGCGGCAGCAGCGCCTCGCCGCGCCGCAGCGCGTCGGAGGCCCGCGCCGCGCCGCTCGGCCAGGAAGCTAATGCACTTGCGCGCTCCCTCCCGTGCCGTCCCGTGCCGTGCCGTCGCGACCGCGACCGGCGTCATCGGCGCTCGGGGCTCGGCGCGCCGCTCGAGGGCTCCCAGTTGAAGTTCTCGAAGAGCTGGTAGTCCATCGGAATCTTGGACGGGAACTGCACCATCTTGTCCACCGCGCGCACGGGCAGCGACGTGAACTGCTTGTCGAAGTTGGCGAACGCGTCGGCGCGCGGCAGCACCGGCGGTCGTAGCCGCCGCGCGCGCGCGCGCTCCCAGTCCACGTGCCGCGCGAAGAACGGGTGCGCGCGCACGGCCGCCGCGCCGTACACGCTGCCGGCCGCCGCCGCCGCCTTGCGCCGCGCCGGACGTGGGGACGAGGGCGAAGGCGGCGGCGGCCGGCGGCAGCCAAGGCGCTCGAGCGGGTCGGGCCGCAGCAGCGCCGAGATGAGGTCCACGGCCTCGGCGCTCATGTGCGCGGGGAAGCGCGGCTGGCCCTGCAGGATGCGCGCGTAGAGCCGCGGGCGGTCGCCGCCGCTGTAGAAGGGCGGCTCGCCCGTGAGCAGCTCGAAGAGCAGGCAGCCGAGCGCCCAGAAGTCGGCGGCGCGTCCGTAGCCGCGCGGCGCCGCGGCCGAGGGCGAGGCCGCTGCGTCCTGGGAGCGGCCCATGGCGAGCACCTCGGGCGCGAGGTACTCGACCGAGCCGCAGAAGGTCATGGCGAGCGTCTGGTCGTCCACGCCGAGCTTGGAGAGCCCGAAGTCAGCGAGCCGCACGTGCCCGTCCTGGTCCAGCAGCACGTTCTCGGGCTTGAGGTCGCGGTAGATGACGTTGTGCCGGTGCAGGTGCTCGAGCGCGAGCAGCACCTCGGCGAGGTAGAAGGCGGCCTGCGGCTCCTGGAAGCGGCCGCGCTGCGACAGGTGGAAGAAGAGCTCGCCGCCCGGGCAGTAGTCGAGCACGAGGTGCAGGTGGTCGATCGTCTGGAACGCCGCGTGCAGCTGCACGATGAACGGGTGGTTGCGGCACAGCGTGAGCACCGCCTTCTCCGACAGCGAGTGCTCCACTTGGTGGTGCAGCGCCAGCGCGCGCTTGCTCAGCGTCTTGATGGCCACGAGCTGCCCCGTGCCCTTGTGCCGCGCCACCATCACCTGCCCGAACCCGCCCGAGCCGATCACCTTGAGCGGCTCGTACCGCCGCAGCAGGTACCCGCCGCTGTAGCTCTCCGCCACGCTGATGGCCTGCACGATGCGCAGGTCCGTCGCGCTCCGCCCGCCCGCCGCGGCCGCCGGCGCCGACGCGGGCGAAACCTTGGCCAGCGCCGGCGAGCTCGCCAGCGCGGCTGCGCGCGCCTCGACGGGTTTGGCGGCGCCGGTCCTGCCCACTTTCGCCGGGCTCGCGCACTCCCCGGCCGGTGGCTCGGACTTGAGCGGGCTGAACGTTGCCGATCGCGACAGCGCGACGGTCAGCGCCGGCGGCCCGGGCGGGCTCACCGCCAGCGGCTGGAGCGAGACGGCGCTCGGGACGGTGCCGACACTCGGACCGAGTTGCTTGTCCGGCTGCTGCGACTGCTGCTGCAGGAGCAGGCGGAGCGGGGCGGTCGCCGCCGCCAGTCGAGACGACGGAGAGCTCATGGCCGAGAGGACGGGCGGCCGCGGCGCGACGGCCGCCGGAGACACCGGCGTCATGACGGGTCCTGGCGGCGTCGACAACGTGGCCGGACCGGCAGAGGCGCAGGGGGCACCCATGCTCGGACCGCCGGCGGGCGACCCGTCGGTCAGCAGCAGCAGCGGCAGCGACGCCGAGCGAGCCCTGGTGACGCTCCAGCCGGCCACGCACGAGCGAGGGTCTCCGCGCCGCACGACGAACGCCGCCGACCCGTGCGAGGAGGGGGACGACAGCCGGCGGAGACTGTCGGCAAGCGTGGTGACTGCGCCGAGCACACCGGCGCCGCCGGTGCTCGCCGACGGCGCGAACAGCGACGCGAACCTGACGCGCGGCTGGCGGTCGGCGCCGTCCAGCACGATCGACACGCGCGACTCGCGGCGGCGGCGCAGCTTCTCCCAGGCCCAGTGCGGTGAGATGAAGTGCAGCAGCCGGCGGCTCGCGTTCTCCACGAACCCGCTGACGCAGAGCTCGTGGCAGTGCTCGACGGCGATCTCGCTCTCGGCCAGGATGTCTCGCTGATCCGAGAAGCTCGAGCGACTGGCCCAGCCGCCGCGACACCGGAACGATAGCGTCGAGCGCCGGCGAGGCGCAGCCCCCGCGACTGCCGCCGCCGAGTCCCGACCGCCGGCGCCGTTGCCCCCAGCGCCGTCGCTCATCGTTGTCGTCCACTGGATCTTGAGCAGGCTGCTGTGCCGCCCGCTCTTGACCCTCGCGATGAACGTCTTGCTCTCCGCCGCCAGCAGGCTCTCATCGCCCGCGGCCTCGCCGTCGCTTGGACCCTCCAGCTCGTGCCCGAGCGCCTTCCTCCGCGGCCACGGCGCCAGGCTCGAGATCCCGCTGAGCGTGACGAGGCGCGCCAGCCGCGCCTTGCGCGTACTCGCGGCGTCGGCCGGCTCGTCCGTGCGCTGTTCCTCGCCGCCGCGGCCCTGGCGCTCGTGTTCGTATTCCCGCCGCTCGTCGACGCCGCCGCGCGCGTCGCGCGAGCAGCCCGCGGCCTCGAGAAGCTGCTCGACCTCGATTGCCTTGGCCGGCGGACAGTTATGGTAATGCAGGATCACCGTGCCTGCGGCCGACAGAGATGCCGAGCGAGTGAGTGCGTCGCTCGCCCACAGACTCGGCCGCACGGCCGGCTCACCCACCCCAGGCGCGCGCGGGCGAGCGCAGCTCGTAGCAGTAGTTGTCCGTCTGGTCCGTGGCCGAGTACGAGTGCGCGACGTACTCGGAGCTGGCGAGCGGAATGACTCCGCACGGCTCGGTCGCATCCGCGCTGTGGAAGTAAAACAGGTGGCCTGCACGCGCGCGTACGGCGGGCGGGCAGTCAGTCGGCCGGTCGGTCGGTTAGCGCGTCAAGAGGAGCCGCCATGCGCCACGCGCGCCGCGCCGCCACGTACCGTCCAGGACGACGAACACGCGCTTGACAACCTGCCGCGAGGCGCGGCCGCGCTTGGTCAGGAAGGGCTGCGCGTGCAGGTCCACGTCCTGGAAGCACGGCGCGCGCGCGTCGCCCCTGCGCGGCAGCAGGAAGCTCCTGCGCTCCATGCCGGCGATCCGAAACTCGTCCGCTGCGCTCAAGGGGCGCCGGCCCCGCGAATAGGCCAGGCCGCGTCCGCCAGCCAGCCAGCGGTAATTATAGTCTGCGTGCCGTTTCCCGCCGGCCGCGCAACGACCGCCTGGCCTGCCCGCGCCGCCATCTCAGCGCCACTATCTCCGCGCCGTCATCTCCGCGCTGCGGACTGCTGGCTGGCGGACGTCGGCGGCCGGTCCACCTCGCGATGTGCGGCCGAGAGCGTGAGCGACCAGCTCCGAGTCGGGGCGGCCTGCGGGACGCCTGCGCGAGCGCGGGAGACAGCAGTCCGCGGCCTGCTCCTTTGCCCAGCGACGGCATCGGCATCGGCATCGGCATCGGCATCGACGGCTTGCCGCTCCGTGTTGAAGGCGCTGAAGGCGAGCGCGTGGGCTTTGCTGCATGTTGCCAGTTTTCTGCACCAGAAAGATCCGGGCGAAAGGGAGGGGGAAACGACAGAGCGCGGCGATTGGTCATTACCACAAGCGTTTCAGCCGTATACGCACTTTAATTGGTCGAAACTCGCGCTGCAGTGACACCTCTGTCGTCAGCGAGATGAGTGTGCTGCTGATTGGGCGGAGAGTGCACCCTCCTGTATTTCCACCCAACCGCGCGCCGCCTCTTCACCTCTTTCAGCCAATCGCAGAGCGGAACCGGTGTATCCGCCTGACGTAACCGTAACCTCCGAGCGGCTCCGCTCGATGGCAACGCACTGCGCCATTCGCGGCGACGACACTCGAGGGAAGCGCAGCGTCCGGCGCGGGCGGCGCGCGGCTCTCGATGGACTTCTACGGCGTGGAGGAGGAGACGCCGCTGCTGCAGAGCATCCACGTGCGCGGCGCGACGGAGGACGAGCTGGCCGCGTCTCCCAAGGAGGGCAGCGTCGCGAGCGAGCCGTCGTCGCCCGCGCGGCTCGCGCGCACCTACCAGAGCACGGCGTCAAGCGGGACGGCCGCAACGTCGCTCTCGTCGTCGCTCTCATCCGCCGCGGGATGGCGGCGGCGCGTGCTGCAGGCGCCCGAGTTCCAGCTGAGCGTGGACAACGTGGCCTTCCTGTTCAGCCCCAAGCGGTCGGGCGGCGCGAACGGCGGCGCGAGCGGCGACGCTGGCCTGGCCTACGGCTCGGATACTCGAGCGGGTGGCGGCGGCGGTTTTGATGACGATGAGCTCGCGATCCTCGACCCGTACTTCGACGTGACGGACTCGCGGCTGCAGGCAGCCTTCGAGGAGGCCGGACCGGACGGTGAGCCCTCTGTCTCTGTCGCGCGAGGCGCGGTTGAGGAACTGACGCTCGGTGCGTGCGCACAGGCAGCGACGAGCTCTCGTACGAGGCGTTTCGCTCGGCGCTCGAGACTATGGGCATCCGCTGCACGGACGACGCGGCGTTCCTCAAGCTCGTGCGCTCGATAGACCGCGACGCGCGGCGGCGGATCTCGTTCGGGCAGTTCGACGCGGCCGTGCACAAGCTCAAGCTCGTACACCTATTTGACGAGACAACGGTGCGTCGCATGGTGCCACCAGGGTACGAGCCGGCGGCCGTCACTGTGTCGGACTTTTCGCGCGCACGATTGCAGCAGTTCGCGCTCGCGGAGCCGGGCATGTCGACCTTCTTCACAGCAAAGCGGCCACAGTGGGTCTCGGTGCGCTGGATCAACGTGGTCGGCCGTGACAGCCTCACACTCAAGCGTCTGGCCATCAAGTACAGGCTGCATCCGCTGGCGATTGAGGACACGCTCGAGATGCACGAGCGCCCCAAGTTCGACCGGTACGACAACCACCTCTTCCTCGTCTTCCCCGTGCTCCGCATGGAAGTGTTCGGGGATGACGCGGACGGCGGCGCGCTGCGCACGGGCGGACTGGCGAGAGCGCGATCGTTCACCCAGTCCATGTCGACGGCTCTCGTCAAGCAGCTCGAGCGCCACACGTCGTTCCGGCAGCGGCAGTCGCCCACGGCAAAGGCAACGGCCTTGGCTGCGAGTGGTAGCGTGAACGGATCCACCCAGCGCTTCCCCCGCCGCGTGCGCAGCAGTAGCAGCGACAGAGTGCTGCGCAAGGTGAGGGGCCGGCGTGCCGAGAGTGCCGAGCTGATCGACGACGATGAGAGTGACAGCGACGAGGACGAGGATCCATTTCGCCTCTGGATCGAGCACGTGGCCATCTTCATCGTGGGTGACAACACGGTCATCTCGGTCAAGAACGAGGACGGCAGCGCCATTTGGCAGGAGCTAACCCGGCGCCTGGCCGTGCCGTACTCGAAGCTGCGGCACAACAACGC
This sequence comes from Phytopythium kandeliae, assembly GCA_023338135.1. NCBI lineage: Eukaryota > Oomycota > Peronosporomycetes > Pythiales > Pythiaceae > Phytopythium > Phytopythium kandeliae. The sequence continues at coordinate 5,991 of JAADYC010000172.1, read as the reverse complement.
CAATTTCCTCGTCTACGCCGCGCTAGACGTGATCGTGGACCAGGTCACGAGCGTCGTGGACACCATTTCGGACAACCTGATGGAGCTCGAGGACGAACTGGAGGAGCAGAAGCACAAGTTCGACGTGGCGCGGCTCCGATTCCTCAAGAACGAGCTATTTCGCCTGCCGCGGCTGCTCAAACCGGCGCGGGAGGTGCTCAAGAACCTGATCGAGAGCCGCGACTTCGACAACGCCGTGACTGCGTACGTCCGCGACGTGCACGACCACGTGGTGCAGGTGCTGGATGACATCGAGCTTCACCTACAGATGTGCCGCCTGCTATCCGAGGACTACCGCGAGGCGCGCGCTAACCAGATGAACTACGTCATCTACACGCTGACGATCGTCACGACCGTCTTCCTGCCCGCCCAATTCCTCACCGGCGTCTACGGCATGAACTTCGACAACATGCCCGAGCTGCACGAGCGCTATGGCTACGCCTTCTTCTGGATCTTCGTCATCTCCATCGGTGCGACCCTCCAGCTCTACTTCCGGTACAAAAAGTGGATTTAAGAGCAGGAAACCCTCTCTGCCAGGACACCTGTCGAGCGTCTTGGCACCGACTCGAAGTACGGGGTGGCCGGCGATCCCACCGCCACGTTCCAACCACACGCACGCGTCCTCACGCGCTCTGCCGACAAAACTCAGGCGGGCGTCCGAAGCCGGCCACCTCGCACTCGGCGAGCAGCACCATGTTGATCGCGGCATTGTCGTCGCAATCCCAATGGTTGCAGCGGCAGGCCGTGTTGTCGCAACGCAGCACATGATGGCAGCGTTAGAGCTCCAATGTGTCTTCATGCACGCGGGACACTGCCTTGCGCTTGCGCCGCCGCCGGCGGTTCTCTTTGTCGTGGAGACTCGTGTTCATGAGATAGCACATCTTCGACAACGGCTGACTACAGGTCGAGCAAACCCTGCTTGTGTTGAACTCCTTCAACAGAACCACCGTCGCGCGTCTGGCGAGCGCCTCTCGCAGTCCCTTCACAGGGGTTGGACCATGTCCTCGAATGCCACTGCGTCGACTTCCGTCTCCATACGCGACCAGTGTCTGCGCGTCGGGAACTGGTACAATGCGCGCCGCGATCGTGTTCACCCCACTTGCGCACCGCTTCTGGAAGAGCTTCCTCTTCAAAAAGCAGTGGTCTCAGCAGAACCGCAGCAACGGCTGCAGATGTGTCAGCGCGTAGCGCAGTCGTTCGAGGTACAACGCACAGGACGAGGTCTTGAGCGACAGCATTCCGGTGATGCGGTCACCGTACTCTTGTGGGAACCGTGCGCGGAGTGCCTCCTCCCACGCGCTCCCTCGTCGAAACCCGCCAAGTGCCTGTATTCCTTCGAGCTCGCGCTCGCGATAACATCCCCGTCCTTCGTCCACCGCCTCCTGTCCCCCACGACCGTCTCTCGCTGGGTCCAGATCGGGTAGTCGGCCTTCTGCTTCGACTTGCGGCGGCGCCGCGACTTTCTCTTCCGCCTGCGGCGTCGTCGACAGCGCGTCTTGCCGATGGTGCGGCAGACCGCCGTACACAGCGATCGCATGCCAGGATCGAGGCCCACCACGGTATCCGAGAAGTAGTTATCCGGCAACTGAGCTTGGACATCCTCGTCTTGGAGCTCGTCCGCGGCGTCGCTCGTGCGGTGGCGTGCTGTCTGCTGCTCGGCCACGCTCTTCGGACGATACAACAGGACGCTCGCCCCGTAGCCATCTGTGGGGATATGGCGAGCGAAGACGCGGCTCCTGTGTTCAAGCTTCTTGATCGTATACGTAGGCAGATGCTGTAGAGCGTCTTGGCGTTGATCGTGATGTGCGGCATGTCGAACGAGGTCGAGCACGGGAGCAATATGAAAGCTCGAACGCTTATCTCGTTTGGCACGGCTTCCATTTTGGCCTCGACCGCTCTCTGGAAGCGCCACAGCAGCGGCACGTAGAAGCAAGATCGCTGCACTTGCGAGAAGCCTTGGTTGCCTGGCGGGTCGCGACCACCACGAAGAGGAGAGCCGGTGGTTCTCGACGGCCATGGAGTTCATCGATCGGACCAGGTCTCGCCCGGAGGCGTGAGCATCTGCCGCATTTCGTCGACCTCGGACAGCTCGCTCGGCTCGGTGCTGTAGCATGCATTCAGAATGGCACGATGCTTCGCTCGGTACGCCTTCTTCTCGGCTTTTGTCATGTGGATAGTGTACTCGTGGTAGCGGACGCTGATGTACAGCCGCAAGCGCTTACGGAACTGCCCTCGGAGCATGACGCCAGCGTTGACAGCATCTGCTCCCCCAGCTCAGACTTGTGTTCAGCCATCCCCAGCGTCATGGTCACCGGGGAGCAACCCACTTGCGCTTGTTCATCTTTGTAGATCGGGATGGTCCTCCACAGCTGCAGGTATCGGAACTGAATCTGCTTGACACCTTGGGATGGCGCCGCCGTCGAGACGCCGTAGCAGCAGTGCGTGAAGAATAGTTGATCAAACACGGACAGCTCGAGGTCCTCGCTCAGGCACCGCAGCGCGTGCAGGTTCGCGAGATGCCACGCCTCGACTTGGATCTGCTTCATGGCTCGACAGGTGCGTCGGATCTCGCGCAGGAGGATCCGATCTTCACACACTTAATCCAATCGGCAGATCACGGAGCAGTGGCCTTTGTCGAGCTTGAGCGCTTTCTCCTTGAGTGTCGCCTCGGAGAACACGCGCTTGCTACGGCTGCGCGGCGCGTCAGTTTTGCTCTTCCTTACCGCAGTGTAGTGCTCCGCCGAGGACTGACTGTTCGACTTGTGGTGCACACCGTAGTGGCTGCGACTGTGGAGATGCATCGAGCCCTCGGACAACAAGAGCGTCGCGGCAGCGTCGGCGGCAGTGGCGGCAGCGGAAAGGAGCTTCATGGCGGCGATCGCTGATGAGAAGCAGTCGGCAGGCTTTTCTGATCGGCGGCGACTTCAGGAGTGGCAATGGGAACGAGCAGCGCGAGTACGGTCCATCTCGGAAACTGTATGATGAGCATGGCGCTCCTCAGCTTCGCGACGACGCATCCTGGCTTTCGACCAGCAACTTCGTGAGCTAGAGGAGATCGCCTCGCTGCAGCTCGATCTGTCTCGCGTTCGATCAAGGAGCTCGCCCTTTACCATTGAGCGAACGAGCAGCAGGCCTACAGTCGGCATCGTCTAGGCCTTCGAGACCATCGTATGTTGCTCCATGGGCTGTGCCTGATTCAGATATGGGTATCCCCGCTAGCTCAGCCTGCACGACAACTCGCGACAAAGGACGCGACCATCTCCGCCCATGAATGAACCACGAACTTTCGTAGTCTAGCGGACTCGAACCGCCGTCGGCATTGCTACCGCATGTAGAAGACGGTGCGCTGTCGAGGCGATGGGAGCCGACTCCGCAATGACGCCGGCAACAGCAGCATCAAGCTGGCGGTACACATTTGTTGGATAATGTTGGGACGGAAGACCGCAGCTGCATTGTTAAGGAGAATGCCTCCGACTGCACCTCGTATCGCGAAAATGCCGAGGAAGCCGTCGTCCTTGGAGCCGATGTCCCGTAATCCCGGCTCCCCTTTTGCTTCTGAAATGGTCAGCTGTCAGCAACGACTCTACGCTCACACAAACCCGTGCTGCTGGGGTCGGCGGTCTAGTGTATTCGATACTGGAGGAGGAGCGGTGTGAGCTTTCTGGACGTCACAACGCCATTTGCCAGCAATGGCTTAAGCCGACTCCAGCCGCACAAGCCTGGTCCACTCAGGCCGCTAGCGCTGATGGCGCCAACCAAGCGCGGATCGTCCCCTTCGTCACCACTGGCGCCAAAACGGGCGAGAGCACGTACAGACATCGCCGCGCATAAGCAAGCGAGCAAGAACCTGGAGCATTTCGTTGTGAAGAAGAGGCTCAGCGGATTCTGCAAGAAGGAAACCCGCAATCTTCAGCGACATAGCTGCATCACGGACGCGAACCACGTGACCATCGACGCGTACCTGCTGGCTGAGTTCTACGCGTTTCGCCAACTCACTGCGAAGAAGTCGGTCGCAGAGATCTCGGCAGGGTTCTACCAGACGTGTCTGAGCTTGGTGACAAACCCGGACCGGAGACGGAGCACCTCCGACGTTGACCTCGTGCGTGCTGGCGCTGATTTCCATGAGCTGCGGGTAGTCGCCGGATGGCGAACACGCAGCACATCTGCGCGGGATGGTTCTAGTGTGCGGCGATCGACATGGCGATGGACATGCGCAACCTGTATTCCTGCAGCTTTGCGAAACATCTGCACGCCTACGTCATTGACACGTACGCCGTGTTGAGAGCCACCACCAAGGATGTCCTCGACGGTGTCTTCACCAAGACGTTCGAGCCGGTATATGTGCGTGTGTCGGACCCGACTGTGATGGAGCTGTGCGAGCGCATACCAAGAACGAGCAGTGGCAAGATCAGTTGGACCCCGCACGATCTGATGCCAATGTACTACGAGTTCGTGCAGCGCGTTGAAGCAGTGAGCGAGAAGAACGCGAACTACCCGACGTACAAGCGGAGGCGAACGTTTTCAGTTCTCCCGACGAAGCAAGGCTTCCAGGCGAGCTACTGCAAGGTCGACTCGACAGGACTGCGATCGCTGCTGCTGTGTATTCTCGACGTCGACTGATGGCTCACAGTCGACTACAACGGATGCGAGTGGATCCTCGGGAAGAGCCTAGAGGCCACCAACAGAACGACATGGAACGATATGTCGGGACTTTGGCGGCGCCGGGTCTTCCAAGTGAAGGAGATCGAGAAGCAGACCGGTCAGTGTTTCCATCGTGAAATCACGGCCGACGAGTATGGCGTATCGGTCGTGATGAGCCGCCCACGACGAGAGCCACGCATGGAGAAGTGGCAGTGGAGGAAGAAAAAACGGCGGCACACGAGCGCCAGCACCGATGGAGCATCGGAAGACAAGGACGACGACATGTCATGGGTCTACGGCATCCCGTTGCGCAAGGTTCCCGTTGGACGAGCCGAGGACTACGACGTGATCTGGGGATCGATCTCGGCAGGGTCGAGATGGTCACAGGCATCAACCAGAGGAGACACGGTTCGCACGAGGACGTCTTGCGAGCAACGAGCAAGTGGCTTCGTCCGATCGAACGGCAAGATCAAGCGCCGGGTCGACCGATCGCAGAACATCAGCGAGCTGTTGAGAACAACGCCGATCAAGAAGATCTCGTCACTAGCAGCACTGATCCGAGCCATCGAGCTCTCGTTCGAGAACGCTCGCCGGTTGCTGGAGCTCTTCGCGGACCCGTTCTTCCGCAAGCTCGCGTTTCGATGCACCTCGCTGTGTCGTGGTCAGCTCGGCTGTGCCTGTTACCAACTCGCCAGTCCTCCTGGATCGCGCACCGTCGTCGGATTCGGAGATTGTGGCCTCGCCCACAAGAATCTGACCAAGAAGTGGCCGGCAGGTCCAGTCAAGGAGTTCGTCCAGCGGCTCTCGCGCCTCTGGGAAGTCGTCGTGGTCGACAAATGCCGCACAAGCAAGAGCCACCATGAGTGCAGTGCGGTTGCCGCCCTCGAGAACCAGCAGGAGGAGCGCGTCTGCCGCGACGGCGTTGCGCGCAAGTACCCTGTCCAGGGTGCTGCACTGCCTGAAGAAGCACGGCTGGTGCGGAAAGACCGAGGGTCGCGACGTGAACGCGGCGCACAACATGCTGAAGATCTTGCAGCGCCAGCTCGCGGATCTATCTGAGCGTTCCCTCGGTCTACAACGGCGACCCAGGGGCTGATCAAGTCTCCAACATCATAATCCTTCAGCGCACCCAGTGGGTGGCCCGAAGAGAGAGAGAGAGAGAGAGAGATGTTCAAGTGGCATGGATATCCATCTGGGTGCTCCCAATGACATGGGAGTGAGTCTGTGAGGGCAGGCTCGCTGCTGGCAGCCAGCCCGTTTCACAAGCAAAGCGAGGGCTGGCACGACGGAGCGTCGGCTCCAAGGACAACG